>JAUKPT010000103.1:0-27982 GCA_032273505.1 Nanomia bijuga | reverse complement strand
AAGTACTTCATATTTCCCCAAATAATTGAACAATTTTTTCTCGATTTATCTATTATGATCTAGTATCTGATAACAATGTGTCCTGAAAGTTGCAGAACCACTATATACCCGGAAAGTACTTTCCGTGAAAATACCTGCGCGATGTCTAGGCCTATAATAAGAAGGCCATGACATAGACCCATCAATGGCTGAGATAAAGGAATTAGTGTGACGCAAACTTTTGTATAAATACAAATTGCGAAAAATGTTTAGATAGAGAAAAATCTTTCAAAAAAATAAAGAAATTAAAAGTAAGTACAAACATGATATCAAAAGGTATAGAAGTTATTTACCGGAACGCTCCAGGGTTTTTTCTATTGTGCTAATATCCTTAGGTAATTAATATAGCTTAAAGAAGTTATTTACCGGAACCCTCCAGGTATGTAAAACGCTATTTACCTGAATAGTTCTGATATGCAGAACGTTCTTTATGTCTGAAGTACGATGAAAAATCCCTACAGAAATAAGTCTGAGGACACTTTCTACTATCCCAATTGGTTATTTTTAACGCATGCACCGAACAAAAACTCCATTGATTTACTGTAGGTTTTTCTCTTTAATTTCTTTTTTATTTGTGTTAATTTTGTTTCGACATACATTCATTTGATCATAACTACGTGCGCACGATTTTTCACGTCAAAAGCTTTGGGAAATACCTCAACTAAAAAGTGCACAGCAAAGAATCAAGTTGTTATATTCAGTAAGCCATTCATCTATTAATTTTACAATAATAGTATCATTTAGTTACGTTACGTACATTGTCTAGTAAAAACGAAGTATTATAATGCTATTTGACAAGACATATTACCTGTAGATACAGGGCTAATTATAACGGCAGATCAACGATCAATGATTTAAGGAAGATTTATAATGATCGAGCAACATTTGATTCCACCGATCATTTTTATCGGGAAAATTTCATTGAACTACCATGAACTACCATCCTGTCACGAGTTTCACGAGATCGTGTCTATTCCCAGAATGTATGTTAAAAAATTCTCTGAGAACTTGAGTTATGAGAATCCATGTTTCAACGTGTCTTGGCAGTGTTTAAGCCGCCTCAGAGTTGTCCATGACGACACCTTTTCCGTTGTCCTTGTTTGCCAACTCAAATACAAGTGCCGCTATTGTCATTCTTCCATTTACTGTTTCGAGCAAATGATCCATGACTGCAGCTTTTATTGTTGGTGTTTTTTTACAGCATGGTAGGCCAGTGAAAATAAAAAGAGCATTGAGCATTGAATGGGTAATGAACAAATTCCTGAAAAATAATAGTTGAAACAGTTGAAATAAACGGGGTGGTTGATTTTAAAAATGTTATACAAATAAATGTACAGTCAAACATAAGACGAACTTCTTTGAAGGGTGTTGAAAAATGACCACTGCCGCGTGGTTGATTTTTGAAATCGACTTTTACGTTTCATACATTTTCTTAGATGAGATATGATTTACTAAAGTTTTGATACTAATTCTATGTTTCTTCATAACTCCACCATTTCTCAACCAATTGCCTCTATTTTTGATCAGGTAAGTACTTTGGTATAGTGAAAAAATATTTTGAAAAAATTAAAAGGAAGTAAGGAAAAAACGAAGATAAAAATTCGCAACTACTCGATATAATGGTTTATATGATTTGAAAGATATATCAGTGGGTGCGCTGCGCTATAATCTCAGGATCTCAAAACATATTTCATTTATTCTTCCACTCAAATAATCTCTGAAATAAAGTAGTTTTTCCTTGAATTCGTCTACTCATTTCTCAACTAAATTGCAATATGATATTTTACTAACTATGTACGGGATTATATCATAATTCATCAATGATTAATCAAAACGTAAAAAAGTAATATCCACAATGCACGATATAAGAGATTCACATGATTCATTTACACGTCCAAATATATTCGTGTAATAGAAACAATTTAGTGTGTGAGAGTTTCTTTTACCAGTTTAAGGGATAAAATTCTATTTTTATGTCCTACAATGTGATATGTATCATGGGTATACTTAAAGATTTGCAACATGTCTTCTCATTAAATGGTATTTCCATTTAACGATTTACTTTTATTAGATGCGTATTATCAAATTTATACATTTAGGTTACTTTAATAATCCTTCGCAATTATGAAAGAGATTGCTTTGAGAAAATCAGTGTGATTATATCTCAAAATTATCAAAATAGCCATTAGCATTTGCAATTTCATGAAAGACATTTTTCTTACAAATTGATTTCTTTTGTCGGTTTCTTCTTATCTATTAGATATATGCATTTGTATATGTTAACTTAATAAATTACTAATACATATTTTATCATGAAATTACCTCAGGATTTTGTAAGCATCGAATGTACACTTCGATTGGCTTTAAAACTCGAGGTTGCTTTGAACTCCATTATTTTTCCAAGAACGCATCTTTTGATGATGCAAGTAAGTTATTTCAACTCCCAATAGATTAGCGCACCCACTGATATAACTTTTAAATCATATAAACCATGATTTTGAGTAGCTCAGAATTTTCATCCTAGTTTTCCCTACTTCCTGCCATCTTTCTCAAATTATTTTTTCACTATACTTAAGAACTAGCTATATATACTAGCTCTTACCAGACCGAAAATGGAGTTAATTGGTTGAGAAATGGTGGAGTTATATATAAACCTAGAATTAATGTCAAGACTTTTGAAATATAATTTAAAAGCGAAGACAAAAAATAATCGAGTAACGAAAACAATTTCCACTTTATTTTTTTTGTCTACTTTTAAATGAAAAACTGAAATATTCTTTTTCGTACTCTGGCATTGATCCAAAACAAAAAATATATTAATCGTTACTTAATAATTTGTGTGTGTTTTATCATTAACAATAAAACTTATCATTTTTTTTCGTTTGAAGATCTTCCGACAAAAAGTAAAAATAAAGGTAACATTTTATTCATAGAATATTTTTCTGATGTATTTAGAATGAAATCAAAGATGATTTGAGTACGATCTGAATTTACAGATTGTTTTTATTCACAAAATTTTGCTCGGAATTTTATGTCTCCAAAATAGAATTGTTTTGAATTGATTCTTTTTGTTTTGACGTTATCTATATCTTTTGACACATTTGTCTGTTGAAATAATGCCTGCAAAATTTGCAGTCTAAAGAATTAGTCGGATTCTAATAGGTTTTTGTTCCGGATTTACTAATATTTTTCTGCTGCATGAAATGAATTAAAAAATGTAAAAGAGCAAGGATTGAAAAGAACAGTGACAGCAAAAGAATCTTTCAATTTGTCCGAAAGCAAAATCCTTGATCTAGAAGAATGTCAAAGAATGAAAAAATTGCTTTAAATTCGGTCCATTCGAGCCCTGAAAATTCCTTACCCGTTTCTTAATTCTTCGTTCGACCATAATAGGATTTGGGACTGAACTCTTCTAAAACAGTCAGAAAAAATGTGATGAGTTTTAACTTTTAGACTCGCAAATGGTGAAAAAGATTTATCGATAATGAAAACCATGTTAATATACAATAATATTTTTTACCAATTCAACTAATTTTTGTCTTTTTGTATCGAGCAGTTTCTGAATATTTGAGGATGTTAAAAATCATGCTCGACGAAAGATTTTCTCCGAAGAAAATGTTGTCATACGAAAAATGCCTTTTAGTAGCGTTATATGTTATTTGTCGGACGAAAATTGTGTCCAACATTTTTTTGTTTGATTAAGGATACGATGTCTCACGACAATTAGTTAGTATATGAACCGGTGGTTGGAAGGATTTCTTTTCTTTACTTCGCGATGACCTTTGCAATGAATTACAATGAGGGTTTATCTATGGTATAGTGTACCAAAAACTAAAATGTAGCATTTCTCGTGTTATAAGAAAGATTCATAATAACTTCTGATTATGCAATACTCTGACGACAAGTGAGATGTTTTTCGTCAAGTTCTTGCGAAATACGATCACGAGAAAATGTTGTTTCAAAATAGGTTGGATCGAAATCTGACCTCTAACCCTTTAAGCCGGATTTCTATCTACGGAAATTATCTGCCAGAAATATCTTGCTCTTGTACACATGTTTTAGTTAAGACGAATTGACACTGAATAATTGTGCTATTTAAGTGTCAATGTTTTAATGTGTCAATGTTAGTTAACAAGGGCTTATTATTGAAAATTTCTCCAACCATGGTAGACTATTTGAATGAGATTTTTAAGCAACTCGGGAGTGCTTAAATTTCAACATTGCGGCAACAAAGATGAACCATCCAGGTGCATTTAAACTATCGTGAATACTTACCCACAGCATGGCACTGGTTTTGACCCAATTTTCTATGAACAGGTTATCAATATTTCTTTGTGGGAAATAAGATGAAATTATGAAAATGAAGAAGAATAAAATAAAAGTGTTCTATCGAGTTCTGTTATGACTATTTGGTATCGATAAACACATCAACATACTGCCAAATGGCAAATCAAGAGATTCGATTGCTCCGTAAGAAACAATCCACTTGTCATGACCGATACGACATTCTAAAATCTTTTGCATGCACAGGCCATTTATAAGCAGAAAATTTTCTGATTTCGGATACTTTTTCGTACACGAAAAAATTAAACATGTTTACTGCTTATTTATGTTATCTATCAAATGACAGGGTTGTAGCAAAGTGTAGGATTCTGCGCTGGGCCACAGACTACTTGAATGGTATTCTAGTGTATGGATATTTGGTGTACCAGATAAAGGAGACAGAATGTGCACTTACAATCAATTAGTACGAGCTCAGGGGAGTTTCGATATATTGATTTACTACAGACTTACAGAGCCTCAAACTCAAATTAGCTATTTTTAAAGTTTAGAAGTGGGTAACACAAATGTGTCCTGCCAACATCCTCTTAAAGTATAGTGCTGAATGCCATAAATGCTCATGTCTCAAGGCTTCTTTCATTTAACTTTTGGATATCGCATAGCTCAGATCAGATGTAAACTTCTGAACTTGATCATATTAACATTGGATTAGTTGATCAAAAACATCAACGAGTTACAGGGTTTGAGCAACATTTCCAATTATGTTGTCTCTAAGTACGACCCTTGCTTTAGAATAGGGATTTTCTTAGGGAAACTGAAAACGGCTAGTCATAACTTTCTATCTAAAATCCACAAAATTGCAAATTCAATTTATCATTAATACAAAGAAACTATAATATTCTCTCAAACTAGTCCGTAAATAATTGATGACCATATTTGGATCGTGATAATAGTACCAGACGGCTACAATATGTTCAAAACTAATTTCTGAAAAAAAAAACAGACGAAATTTTGTAATACAAAGAGATTGACGAAAACATATTTATTACTTCAAGAGGGAAGAATTGCATTAGGGTAAGCAAAGATTTATAGGTATTTTCTTGTCTGTGATGTGGATATTAGTGCCTGCACAAAAAGAAGTGCAAAAAGTTTCATGTAAAACATGTGCCAAAGCCAGGTAGCCACTTAAGGTAAGATAAGGAAAGGTATCTACTTTCAAATGGAACAGTCATGCATGGCTTAGCTAATCTGCGGCTAGCTCCATTGTGTTTCGTCAGGTACCAACTGACTACCCAGTTTTCACGTCTCATGAGTTGAATCAGAAGAACCAGAAGCAGGATCAGACCTTAATTGATGAATCAACTTTTGTCAACGATCATATCAAGAAAAAATCCGATGTGCCATTTTTTCTTATTCTTAGAGTCTCAAATGACAGCAACTGGTTGATATGGAACAAATTTCAAACTGTTTCCTGAATTTCGACTTCAGCAGTTGACAGTTTATCCATGATCTTCAGATGGAAAGTTGACAGAGTCCTGGGTTTCATGCTCGTCTGAGAAGATAAGAGTGCTACATCATATTGAGAAATATATACCTCTGATAAGTGAGAGGTTGCCTTTAGACTTACTTTTAGTGGACGTTGAAACAAGATATTCGAACTTGGGCGTGGCGTTTCTTTAAGTCTGGTACCAGGAAATCTTTTTGGTCATTTATATGCTCATTTATAGACAACCCTAAATATACTGATTTTGAAAACCTTGGGTTGGATCTCGAAATTCATACAAAAACATGTTCCACAAAAATATCTGAAGCGATTGTTTAAAGTGTAATAAAGTCTTAGAATGGATTTTCTGTACTCAGAGAACTGAATGAAAAAATTATGCTGATAGATAATCAATTATTTATGTTTACCATTAGGGACTGCCCTATGTGTGCTATTCAGCCGGCACTTTTGTTCTGCACTTGTAATGTGTTACATTTATTTATGATAAAATGGATTGGATGAAATAAAGCTGAGATTCGGAGAAGCAAGTTCTAACATCTTTTTTTTTGTAAAAACCAAGAAACCTTTGTTGATACTCAGGTGTTCTTTTTTTATAATTTGAAGCTAAGATTATTCTTAATATAATTTTAAGGATTCTGCCTGGATTTCCAGAACTTTTCTATCTTAAGGCCGTCTAGAAAAAAAAGCTTGAGATATCACAGGGTAATCATCATTATGGTAATTATGGTATTTATGGTAATTATCATTTTGGTAATTATCATTATGGTAATTATCAAATTTAGGTTGGTATGCATATTTTTACAATTTTTATATTTTATATTTTTATACAAACCAAATTTCGTGACACCCAATGTGATCTCTGATCTTGTAATTTCCAGGAAACAACACAATCAAGGTAATAATGACAAACCCCTCCAAATGTGTAAAATCTCATTCTTTATTATCAAGACTTACCCTATGTGTTGCAGACATCGAATTTACCAATTTCCCGTTGAATACTGTATTTGGTTTCCTGTTTTGTTTCCCTGTATTTACCCAAATGAAGTTTTTTTTGCAAAGAAAATCGGTTTAATCTCAATTTCGGTTTATATAAAAATCGTTAAAAACGAGAGAAATGATAAAGGTTAGAAGTCGCCATTGTACATTTATCAAGGTAATGGTCAGGTTAGCGCTCTCAACAAATCTTATCAAAATCAAACTTTTCAATCAGCGGGTAAAGGGAAAAACGTACCAAAAGTGTTGATCAGACAGAAGTAGCTGGAACCAGTTAATCGCTTCCTTCGCATTGCAAAATTCATATGAAATTTAATGACCTTTTATCTTTAAGTCTTTTTGATTTAAAAAAACAATAGTAACTGAATTCAAACTTATTCATAATTTTTTACAATTTTCCACTTCTTGATATTTTTAAAGTCATTCTAATGATTTTACGTGTTTTTCATTTATAAGCATTGAAAATGAAATGAAACCAATTGGCGAATTGTGACAGAACAATTAGAAGGAAACACATCACCTAGCCTTAAAATAACTTTTCTTTCTCTTCTTTAAAAATCAAAAAACAAGATTTATAAGTGAAAAAAAAATCCAAAAGGTCAATTATTTTTCCCAGAAAAGCCGTTAAACTGCTTTGGTCATTGTTAGTAGGTCACCATCTTTCGCACATAATTAATTCGCAAAAAACACCACATACATAAACACACATACCAGGCGCGTAGCTCAGAAAGAGGGAGGGGACACGGGGATAATGCCTCCCTATCCCCCTTTCTTCGCGGGCTAGATTCATGAAATGTTTTCAAATTCACTCAGTTTCATTGCAAATTATTACGATTTTCCCCCTCCAATATTTTATTGCCCCCCTTAATGTTGAAGGTCAGCAACGTGCCTGACACATAAATGAGGTTTAACATACTGTAAAGTATATATCAGATTTAGTCGGGTTTTTTGGCTTTTTTACCATAACCATTTTCCTAGTTAATATTGGTCTATACCTGAAACATACCGAGGTGCTACATTTGACGGGTTTATATAACTTCTGATGAAAAAAGTTAAAACAGCAACAACAAAAACATTACTAACCATAAAGTGCCATTATGCCTATGTAATTATTCCCAAAATATAGCGTTCTCCTAAACGTTTTGCATAAACAACTCAGTTACCTCTTATCAGCGAAAATTAATGGGAACTGTGCTAAATCCTGATTCTTTGATATGTTTAAGATCTCATTAACACTAGTGAAACAAAAAAAACACAGGTCAAAACCTTTTTTCGTTCTCTTTTTTTTAACTTTAAGTTCTTTTTGCAACTGCAACTACTTTTTATTTATCGAGGCTTGAAATCTGTGCAATGTTTAGCATGATGAGGCTGCCCCAGCCTGAAATCAGACTAGAATGAGTTTTTTACCAGAACACTTTCCAATAATCACAAGCGTTTACAGCATGTTCAAAGAACATTTCAAAATAGTGAATAACTGGTCTCATAACGAAAAATTTGCTTTGTTGACCTTGTGAGAAGAACATCCAAATCCTTTAACAAAACTCACAAGTACAACTACTTTTCTTTGGTAATCAATTTTTTCATTCCAAACGGTTTACTTTGAATCCTTTGAGAAATCGCAATCATCAAAAATCAGTGTTAAAGAATAATTTTTTACAACATGATCGTTTTTTTCACACTGATTACATGATTTAGTATGAGTTTTAAAGAGCTGTCGACATCAGTTCGTTGGAGTTATACTTACATTTCGTGAAGACATGAGAAAAATGGAAGAATGTCTCTACCTAATTTATGTAACTCAGGCTCAAGACAAAAATAATATGTGGTTCCGGTTACCCTACCGACCCTCTCTATTCGGGGGTAAAAATACCCGACCCGAAAGATTTCATTTCCCTTTTCGAGATCAAAATTATAAAATTGACGATTTTCTTGTCAAAAAGTGTAGAAAGATTTAGATTTGTCTTCAACTTCAACTTCAACCTAATTGTCAGGGGATAAAGGAAGCGTTGAGTGAGTAAACACTTATCTATTCGTCCGACTAACGTTCCTTAATATGTATTCAAATTATGGAGACATTTTTCCTTATAAAAGACTATAGAATGAAATAAAATAAAAAATAAAATAAAATAAAACCCCGACCGACCGACCCTTGCCTGTCAAACCTATGTAACCGGAACCACACTTTTTTAGGCCTAATTGTGTTATTAATAGATTTATTGAACCATGACTTTGATAAGACTTTAAAAAACATGGAAGATGGTAACTTTTTTAGAGAAGCAGGTAAACAAGGGCTCAGTAGTTCGAACGTTATTTATCTTAAACCACTGTTTAACGTGAGATATTTCTATTGTTTTCGAATGAAATACAATAGGCTTAAACAGTGTTTAGCTTAACACAGCTTTAAACACGCTTTGAACAACTGGGCCAAGGAAAGCTAAGACAATCGTTATTTACTTTGATTTTAAATATGTCTTTTGTCTGAATCTTATTGGAACGATTGATCAAAAATATTTTAAATATTTTGCGAGAACATTCATATAATGACACTTTTGGTTCTTGTATAGTCTTTCTACCCTGTTCAAGTTACGTAATTTGTTATTCGAAATTTTATTATTCAAAATGGTTATTGAGACAATCGTTATTTACTCATTCAAGTTGAAATTGCGACTGTACAAAATGGATTCGCGCAGGTTTTTATGCCTTTAAGGTAGATACAGGTTCAAGCGAACTAAATTTGGAAAAGGAATGTTAAATAAGCACAGATCCTATTAATGTTGGTAAAACGTAATTTTTAAGAGTTGTAGGACCGTTTGATTGATTAAAAAAAGTACAAGATCGATTGACCTTCTTGTACTGTATTGTTACCTTCTTGAACAATCACATGATTAAATCTGCAACTAAGCTATACAAATCATTTAGAATGTATTGTCTGAACGGAATAGATCGTCCGTCTTAATCAGAATCAATTTGTAGGTTTATTCATTTCAATATCAAATCAATAATAAAATAATAGAATATCATTTGTGAGCAGTACTTTGATTCATACGAGCCCATTGTAGATCAGCGGGATGAACCCACATTGTCACATGCAACAACCATAATCATCAGGTGAATTGCGTGTTACATGTTGATTGAAACTACAAAATGGATGAACAAGAAAAAAGTGTAAAAATACCATTGATAAGGAGCATTGATATTTTACAGCCTTTCCTTTTTTTCGATTACCCTTTGCCCTTTGTATATATACTTTATTTTATGTCTCAAAGAAACTTTGGATATAGTCTGGACGGGACGGCAATTGCACAGAACAGTTTTTAGTTTGCGCATCTAAATTCAAACTCAGAATTTCACCAACAGATTGCACATCTAGCAGTGCAAATCGTCTCTAAGACTGAGGAATTTAAAAAACATGAAAGGCAGTAAAATGGAGCGATGGTTTGGCAACCATGTTATGGAGCAGATAGAAATGAATGTTGTGTAACATCAGTGCATATATATGACATTATTTCTTGGTCGATCACTATTTAAATAATTTTACATTTTATTAAATAAGTTTAGAAACTCTTTGATCGCAAAATTGTCTTTTAAACGATGATAATTCTCCATCAACTTCTCGTGATGCATGCAATTGCAAAAAATACAGATTCTTCGAAAGAAAGTAATAGTAAGATTTTTCTTCTACCAGTATTTTCTAAACCAAGATAATGAAACTATATACGTCTGATTTTAATTGCACGGAAAGTAGAGATTCTTCTTGTGGACAGATTTGATATCATGGCTGAGAACAAGCTTTGATTGATTAACAATGACATCATAAGAACACTTTTTCTTCGGACATCAGTCAAGTTTTTTTTCAGCTCAGATTTTAGGTTTAATAAGAAGGGTAAAAGGTAGGGTAAAAAAAAGAACCAAATTTCCGACGAATATTATAAATTTCCTTCCCATAGTGAAAACAAGATTTGCAGACCAATACGACATACACATATTTTAAAAACTCGAATAATATAGAACTTATTTTGAATGGAAAAATATCAGAAAAACATTTTCTTAACCTTATATAGTTGCTTTGCAACGAGTATTTCCACAACAGATGCATGACTAAATAGATACCTTCTCCCGTGTAAGCATTGCTTTTAATTTATTTTTTTCCTACTTATTATCACTTGTTAATTTCATTTGACATATATCTTGGATTTTTAGTATTAAGTAGAATTTCCAGCCATGTTGCAAGAAACCCACATAGAATTTAACAGATGGTATTAAATGATCTGTATGAGAAATTTATCCAGTACCAACTTTTTGAATGTCATTCCTCGTACCTGAGGCACACACAGCTATCAAAAGTGAGAGTAAAGAAGTGTGCACTTATCATAAATTATTATTGTAGATTATATATTATGCTTTTCGGGACTTGTACTAAGGACCATCTAGCGGTCATTCTGGTTAAGGTTAAGGTTTGCACTTTTGATGGAAGAAGAACCGACACAAGATGTCTACGTGCTTAGCGAAGCAATTACTCAGTTACCACTTAGTATTTGTTTGAAATCCCTCACATGGGGTGGGTGGTGGGTCGATCCGGTTTAGTTACGATATAGTGTTAATTAATTCACATAGTACGTTGTTCCTTTCTCACAGTCACGGCATCACAGCCAAAATAGTTGTATTGATATCGCTACATCGAAATATTGGCACGAGCGAAATTGATGGCATCACGGACTACTTCCTACTACCTTGATGATAAAATCTTGGACCACGCAAAATTAGCGGAGGGCGGTTTTATTTTGAGTTGTTTTCTGCACTATACCATACCAAAACATATTATATTTGATACCGATAGAGAGCTAGTCGTCTGAGGTCATTGAAAGCCAGGGAGATAGAATATCTTAGCCTCACTTCAATATTTGTCTTTTTCTGCGGAAAGTCACACATACAAAGGGATCAGTAAAAACAACTAGAAAAACTTTCATCCAATGTCTTTATAACGATGGAAAATGTATTAATAATTATATAGGAGATAACATTAAACAATTTTAAAGACAGAGAAGTATAAAAACTTTAAAAGTATGATCTAAAAGCTAAATTTAGCTCAAACATTCAGTCGAACCTACATAACTCGAACTCCTATAACTCGAGCTTTCTACAACTTTTCTACAACTCGAACAATATTGGTCAGTCCCTTTAAAATTTCTATACACTTCCTAGTGACTGAACTTCTTTAACTCGAACTCCCATAACTCAAACATTCTGTAACTCGAGCATATTTCGCCGGTCCCGTCGAGAAATTAACCTCTATAACTCGAATTTCTTTTTTGAAATGATTACAAGAAGAGCGAGAATTTTTTTGTAATTTTCATTTTTGATTTCCACACCTTAGTTGTAATTTTCAGTATTTCTATTTTCATACCTTTGATACATTTTTATATTTTGTAGTCGTACAATCACCATTCACACAGAAAGTGCAATTTAAGGAAGGGGGTAGGAATTAAGTAATCGAAAATGTTATATTGGCCGAACTCCCATACCTCGAGGTTTCTATAACTTGAGGTTTCTATAACTCGAGGTTTCTATAACTCGAGCACATTTCTTTTATCCCCTACGTACTCGACTGAATGTCCAAATTGTATCAGAAAATCGAGTCTATCATATTCCGCTGACAGTGTCAATAATCACTTTCAATATAAAACAATAACTGATCGTTTTCTGACACCTGCCGAAATGTGAGTGATCAAAATTTTATCAAAGACGATTTGTAGTAGACAAAACATATGAGTCAAAGATATGGAGTTATTAGAAGGAAGTTAAAGTTTGTTGAATTTCGCAACCTTTTTCAAAACTAATCATCGAAGTATTGTTTAAGCTTGGTTAAAATACGCAACGCTCTTTTTATATTTTGGATTTTAAATCGAGAAAAGGTTTGTTGTAATAACTTGATTTTGCTTAAGACTATAGCCCTGGTTTGGGGTATTATAGAGACTTAGGAGTTGCATAAGTATGATCTTTTTCTAAGGGGCTTTTTTTAATGCTTTTTTTGTGTCGACCTTATTTCAAGCCATATTTGTAAGAAATAAAAAGAAAGAAATACTTTTAAAAACTCATGGGTTTCTTTGGAATTCATCTATATTTCCTATTGTATGTTCTAAAACTTCTGTTATTGATCAAGCTAAAGGGGTTGAGCAAAATCTTCATTCATAATAGTTGATTCATAATAGTTTAACAATGATAATTCTGATATTTGCAGAAAAGCAAAAAACCTACAATACTTTTTTTTGTAACCTTAAAATAATTTTCACTTGAAACATTGTTACTGATGGAAATGCTCCTTCTTACTTCCTCTGGGGTCCTGTAGGATAAAGAAATAAGATAGGTCCTTATTATCCACTATGATAAAAGAATGACTTCTTTTGAGAAACGATTTCTAAGAATTCTCAACGACACTTCCATCCTTATACAATGCTAATACTGAAAAAGATATACTCAACGAGAAATGTGATGATCTTATAGATTACGGTTAGAGTGTAAGAGTGACAGTTAAACAGTGATGCTATGGATGGTTCGAAAGAATTTGTAGTATTAGCCAACTCAAAATAATTGAATTAGACCTAACAAATATTCTTAGTTATAAATCAGTAGCTAGGTGTACTGGCTAATTATCAAATCTCATTCTTGAATAAGGTAGGGCAATGTCTTTTTCATTATAAGCTTTCACTTCTTTCCTTTTCTTTTTCACTTACCGCATTGTTAGTATGGCTTGCTACCAGCAGAAAAGGCGTTTGTTATACTGAGGAATAAACAGTTGATGAAATTCATGAATAAATGATACACAAATGGAAGCAATAATTGGGTACAGTCTTCTATCTAAAATCGAACGGTCTCCTGTCTAGCCTATAGCATGACATAGCACTTGCCTTTTGAGATGGGTTTGCAAATTTCCAAGGTCTGGTTCTCACTGGAGCATGAGGTCATAACTAATAAAACAGTGGAGAAATATTGACGTTATTCCTCTCAACGACATTTTATTGAAATCGGATGAGATTGGGATTAGTGATTTGCATCCAGTTGGTTCCTTTGTAAATTAAATCGACAATATCTGATTGAAGTTTTATAATGGCTTAATCTCTTCTGCCTTAGTTCTTTCTTCACATTTGTTTTGAAATTATTTTTTACATTCAAATTTTTTCAATATTTTTATTCACTCGTAATTATCTGACTATTACACCCTAGGTACAAGAATAATTCATATATTTGTTTTCAAGTGTAAATCAAACCATAAAGATTCATTAACTGAATGAAACAAATTATTGTGATTCATTATATGAAAAACATGGCCACGAGTTTTTGTTAGGATTTGTCTCAAAACTATGGATAATTTGATTTTTTGATTGGCTGAAAACTACGACACATGTGAACTCATTGTTTCTATTCGCACTGCTACCATGATATCAAACCTTAAAAAGAAACTTCAAATAGTGACATTTTTAAATAGCCAATTGGATTCTTGATAATGTAATTTTCAACCAATCAAACTGAAAAATTATGATATAATATCTCAAATGAAACGAGGTATTGTAAAAAAACCATTCGACAAAAACATGGATGCAACATGTTAGAACAGTTTTCTGGGGAGTTATTACCCATGCAACAACAATACCTTAAAATTAAAAACATAAAGAAACTCATTCACCTTAGGTTTTACTAAAAGAGGAAAAATTTTGAAAGTATATATAATTAACAGGAGGGCACTTAAGTATAAGGAAATGATACAAACAATAGAAATAATAAACTTGCATGAAAACTTAACGAAAATAATGCTAAATAAATAACGAATGAGGAGAGGAAAGAATAGACAGTGTACAAAGGATAGTAAAACAAGACGATCAAACAGTCCCTAGGAGTTCTTCGAATTTTTGAAATTCTCTTTTGGCGCATTCCTTTTACTGTTTGTGAACCTATTTTCATTCTTTATTCGAAACTGTATCAAAGAAATTGAAATTACGTTAATTCCGGGATTGTGTATTAAAAATATTTTTACATCTTGAAGAATTTTATTTTGAATTTTGTGAATTACATTAGATAGGTGTGAGGGAATCGAGTCATGAGTTGGCGCCTTGTCTAGTTTTGTTGGGATTGTTCTTGTTCATTGATACTAGATACCGTGCGATCTGAGTTCTATACCCAGTCCTTACTATACTTCAATTTAGCAGTAGTTCCTACTCTAAAGTATTGAAGGATAGATAACGTCAATTGAAGCGTGATAGTTAAGTGTGACTGTAAGCCCGTCGGGTTAAGAAATTAAGAAGCCATTGGTATGCATGACGAAACACTAGTTGGAACGACTGTTGACGAATAAGCATAGAATTCGGTATGACTGTCCCATCATGAGGCTTACCTTACCTAGTTAATGGAATGTATAAGGTAAGAATCTATTTAATGCTTGGTATTGAATTAATTTATTTTCTCTATTGACCAGATTAGATAAATAGATTTTGTTGATTCTGCAACCTTTTTGAGGGAATATATAACCAAGACTATCAGACATCCCATAGCAGGATCTTTTGATTTCTTCATTTTCTTCTATTGGCGCTTCATTTTTCATTCTTTCAAATTATTGATTCAAAACTGTATTTATTTTTGTTTTATGTTTTTAAAATTCTTAAAAGGATTTTATTTTGAATTTTGTAAATTAGATTAAAAAGTGTGAGGGAGTTTGGCTTTTTGTCTGGTTTGAAGGATATCTTTTAAAATCAGAAATCAGATGAAGGTGTTTTCATACAGGTATGCCACTCTGACGTCATCCAAACAACGACAGGTGGGAAAACTTTGGTTTACCACATTTTTAAGTAGGTATCATACCAAGATTTACGGTATACGAATCATTTTTCGCCATTTTAAAGAGAGCCAAAACCACTTGTAAAAGATTTGTTTAAAATACCTTTAAAATCGCTGAAAATACAACACCCGTTAAATCAGACCGGTAAAACACCACGAAAAACCCACCCACTCACCAACCCTGGAATCCACCGACCCAAACCATTAACATATTAAGATCGACAAGTTATATCAAATGACTTAGATTGACTTTAGATTTAGATTATGACATTTTTATGGTTTGAGCTGCCAGACAGGTAGTACTTCATTTTTTGCTGCTTTATTGTGATAAATGTTTATTTTCTTTTAGTTAAGTCTAAACTTAGCTATTTGATTAATTACTTCCAAAATCTATCCTTTGGGAATTGTTTTTTACAAATATGCGAATTTTGTAACCATTAATGGATTTTACAAATTTTTCCTCTTGCAAATTTAATATATTTGGCACAATTGGGTTATTGATATTCGTATTGGTATTGATATAATGACACAGTTCTAGGTTCTAACTATAACAAAGGTTTTGTTTTTAAATCATCTCAATGTTTTAATGTGAGCAAAGGAAATCTAAATATGGAAGAATTTTTAAGAAATGCTACATCCAAGGGGTAAATCACTCCATATTTGACGTAAAAGGATTATGATATTTTTTTGATTTTGATTTTTGAGTTTTGAGTTTTGATTTTTTGATTTTTTTTCATGATTTCTTGATTTTTATCTGATTCCTGATCTCATTTTGCGTTCTCTCCATAAACGCCAATAGTTATTTTCTACTTGAATTATTTGGAGGATTTTTGTAGATTTTTATCAATATACCTATTTTTCAGCAAAATTTCAATTTGTCTCTAGCGACACTTTTGTTAATTGTTTGTGTCAAAGATTTGTCCCCAATGGTGCTTTGGGTCATTTTGTGGCTTTGTCTTTATCGGAAATTTGTTAAAGAATGTTTTGTTTTTTAAAATCATCATATGATCTACGATTTAGATTTGATAAGTAAAATCCGAGGAAAACTAAGAAATTTTTTGGAACCCAAATGGAAAACACAGACATAAAAATGTAATTTCTTCATTATAAAATATAAATTTGTCTCTTTTGTAGACATACGTCAGAGAAATATATCGTGATTACACTTCAAATTTAATTTAACATGACGTTGAATAAAGCTAATACATGACTTTGTAACATATTGAGCCAATTTTTCAATAAAACTGAAATTAGATTAAAATGCATAAAGGAGATTATATCTATAAAAGAAAATATCTTTTCGATCAAATATCAATCTAAACCGTATGAATATGTAACAAATTTTAAACTTTTTTACGTTTTGATTAAATTACTTCGACAAAATGGAAATTTATTTGTAAGAACCTTATTTATTTATTGATATATATTTATTTTCCCATATTCTCAATCCGATAAAAGTAGAATGGCATTATGAAGTTTTACACAAAGTTTTTGTTTCAATCGTTGGTCAGTTTTAAAAAGTATATGTAAAGCAAACGATAAGTCGAATAATATCGTTTTTTTAATGGGGCTTGTTATATGGGGCTTGTATTTTGCAGAGGGAATTTTTGATGGGATTCAAACGAAAATTTTTTTGTGAAATGATGATCTGTGGTCGAATTGTTTAACCTTTCCTCTGTTTTATAGTATGGTCGGTGTCTGAACAGATTTCATGGATTATAAATGCAAATACATCATTTTCATATCATAGATAAAAATGATATTTTCAATATAGTTATACAAGAAGTTGAACAAATTGGTTTGATTTTCAATGGAATCTTTTGGATCTTGAATCTTTTAGATTGTTTTTGAATCTTTTGGAATCTTCATGAAACTTTTAAAATTAGAATTATCTCGATACTTAAAAATCTTCATGGAGCTTCTGATAACAGTCAGAATCTTTGAGAAACCTCGTGACGAAACTATTATCTAGTAAATTCTTTAGAAAACACATACTGCTTGACAATTTAGATTCATCAGGAGATATAATAAAAATGAAATTACGAAAACTAAAAAATGAAAACTGGTAATCTCTTAATTAAGTTCTTTATTCTGCTAATCTGCTATTTTGTTTATTCTTGTTTTTAGTAAAGGAAATGTATTATTTGAACCAAACTTAGAGACATACCGGGTGGTTCTAAAAAGACTTCGAACGTTTAACGGTCCGTCACTCCTGATTAATAATTTTTTTACCAATAACTCTTTCTTAATGTGATAGTGGAGGGTCTAACTTAAATTTTAGGCAATTGTTTACCAAATTTGAGGTGATTCTTTTTGAGTTATCGCTTCTTAAAGTTAAAAATACGATAAAAATGGGTCATTAAATAATGTCATAGTGTGTGAGAGAGAAAAGATTAAGAAATATGCGATACCGTTTTATTGTCAAAACGTAACTTTTTTCCCTTTTTATAAATAATTTACAAAAAGAAGTTTGAAAGTTATTCATTCATTTGGAAAAGAGCACCAAATGATGAGTCCAATGTCTTTTAACTTCCACGACGTTATTAACTCTTGCATATTCAAGAGAAATTTACACTCTCTGATCCTTGGTAAAGATGAAGCATTTTGATAAAGAAAGATTTCATGAAGAAATATTTTCATTGCTATTTTAACGTAAAATTACCTTTCGTTTTACTTTTATAACCCAAACGGATAATTAATGACGTCGTAAAACGCGTTTATGATAAAAAAAATGGTTTTAATGACAAAGAACAAAGTTTGAATTTAATAAACTATTTTTGATTTTTTTTTCTCATTTTGAAAATTGACTTTTAAATTTAAGAAGCCATAACTCTGAAAGTATTGTCTCAAATTTAATAAATGATAGCTGAAAATTTAATTTGAATCTTCCTCTATTTTATGAAAGTCAATTGAGTTCTTTGCGCAATTCCGTCGGCCCCAAGACACCGTCAAAACGTCCAAAGTTTTTTTTGGACCACCCGGTACAAATTCGATAAATTATAAAGGTAAATGCACCATCGTACAATGATATTTCCTTATTATAAGTAACAAAGATGAAACTATTTATGAGATCTGTATGGCCTTCCTGGGAATCTTCAGAATTACGAATCATAGAGGGTTCTTTACAATTTTACAAATTCCAAAGGAATTCTTCTGGATCTTACTGTATAGTAGGCAAAGCAGTTCTACAAAGCCTGACTGCAAATTTATCTTTTTTCCATGATACGATCGTGAAATCAATAAACTATAATTCTAATGTTATATGAAATGGATTTTTTTATGTTGTTCTTCTTAGTAGGCAGAGAAGACAAGCAGGTAGTTACGAATGCACAGAGAACCTATTAATCATGGTTTTGATGATTCACTATAGTAACATGCCGTTTAGAGTTGCAGATTAATCTACCATCCGGTGATCATTTGAAAATGATCTTAAATTAGACTCTTTTAGAAGGCCTCGGAACACATATATGTTGCACAAATTATCCCCATCCAATCTCAGCATTACTTATTTATTTTGCAATATCTGAAAAAAAAACATCGAGTAGGGATTTAAGAAAAATAGCTTGTTTTTTATAGTTTCCATGTTGAAGACTCTTACTATACCTGATTGGAAAGATAATTTCTTATTCAACTTCATCTGCAAGGTTCATAAATAATTTTTCTTCCTTAGATAGATTGCATGTTTTTATTTTCTCTTCCTTTGTGTAATTGGACTTTTCTAAAGTTTACAATATATCTACTTACTACTATCATTTCCCACCTCCATTTCTACTCTTTGAAAAATATATGTCAAACCAAACAGTTAATTCAGTATTTAGATAAGAAACCTACATATCCATCACAACTTTCTCATTATTAAAAATGGTTTCGTGACGCAATCAACAAAAAAGATGCAATTAGTTGCTACGCTGACGTCAATTGTGGCTTATTTTTCTCGAATCAAAACTGGATTAGAAATCGTCTGTTTCCTCAAAATCTGCCCCAAAATCTTCATCTTTTTTCTTCTATTTTCTTTGATGCTTTAAATCTTTTTTCAATTTTTTGTTAATTTGTTTTTATTTTCTGCAAAATTTCAGGCAAATGTTATCCTTTTAAAATTATTCTTAAAAAACGTCTTATTTTGAGTTGATGCAATCCCTTATGACACAGAAATCTGGCAGCACTGATGAAATAACAAAGGATATGGAATTCATAATTTCTTTTCTACCTAAATATGTGTTTTTACTGTAGTTGTTTTCATCTCAAATATAACATCAATTTTTTTACACGTTTTTTTCTTTTAAAACCGCATTATAAAAGAAAAACTATCTATTTAGCAAGAAGAAAATAAATATGTATGAATTTGTGAGTAAATTCTGGTTGACCTCAGTATAGTTTTCCTGCGAAGAAGTGTGTATTGTTAATGAATAGACATTGAGACATTGAGGTAAAAACGACTGTCGCACAAAGTGGAAAGATATCAATTTTGCTTATTTTTGAGATATATATATATAATATATATAATATATAATATTAGCAAAGAAAATGTTTCTACGAGAGTAAAATTATACATTTATTTGTATTGCCTTTGTCTATCTTGTTATTTTGATTTGATTTTGTTAATCGTGTATCTTTTAAAACATTAATGGTCAGATTATGTGAAGAACTCGTGAAGAAGGGGAAAGAAGGTGTATTGACACTAAAGTATTTGAAAAGTCAAGAATAATATCCATAATTATGGATATTTTAGAATAAAATTCTTAATTTTGTTTAATAATTGTGTTTAGTAAAGACTTAGGAAAGTAAAGTATTCAAAAAAATGGTATTGTGCTGGATATTGAATTCTCAAACACGATCTAAGTAAATAACAAAGGGGTATTTATATAAATATTTATTAAAAAAACTTGCTGCAAGATGCTCTAATTTGCTAAAACAACGGTAAATTACAAAGATTTATAAGCATTGTTGTAAAGTCTAATGACACGGTCATGTCTGTCAACCGATCTTTCTTATCCAATAAATTTTTCCAAACCCCGGAACCATCTATAAAAGGAAATATTTTAGGGCGCAATGTGACTTTAGAATGAACAGCATATGCATGCTAAGTTCAATCTTTACCATATTTTGATTTGCAATCAATCATGTCAACTTTGAAAAATCATTTGAAAGCTAATTATTCAGTGTATTTTTTTTTTTGCAATGTTGTTATCGTAGTCGTTTAAGCCATATTGAGTAGATTTCACAAACAATTTACCACATTTCATTTAGTCATACCTGCATTTCGTCATTTTGTTTTATTTTTGCTTTTAGCAATATTAATTTTCTACTTCATATTTAGTTTTTATATTTTACATCATAAATTTTGATGGCATCAAATTTTGCAGAATTGCACTCTAACAACAATATGTGCACTAAATACAAGTTTTCAGTAGCTGTTGTTAAGTATGTAAAGTATATCATGAAATAATAATGGTGCATCACTGAAGCTCTTATGGCCATTAATATATACTTTTAACAACGTCACTCAAATCTAAGCATTTGTCTGTTGAACTATAAATGTTTTGTGATTTTTCAAGTACTATCAAAATGTGTTGATGTAATTACATTCTTTAAACCATGATTGTTGTCAAAATGTCACTCACTCTACAAACCATATTGCTTCGCTAAATTCAGTTTAAATTTGATGACTAAAAGCGAACTTCATTCAAAAAAGAGATTTCTAATGAAATGTTTGAATCAAAACACAATGAATTGTATACCACTAGAAAGAGCGTAAAATTCTCCTTTGATCGAGGGATCGATTAACGAAATTGGTTAAAGTCATTGGTTATTTGGCAAAAAGTACAAAATAAAAACATTTTTGTATTATAACTTTCTGCAGCACAACAAATTTTAATTTAGGAAATTTTAGCTCAAAGTTGGACATTTTTACCAGGTTATAAAAATTGTATTTTAGATTTTTTTTCCGATCTTTTTAACTTGCTATAGATCTCGCAGCTAAATTCCTTAATCTATGACATTGACAAGTCATAAGAGCAACTTTGGATTTACAACAAGTCAGGTCAAGGCATCCCGCCAATCTCAGCGAATTCTATGTGTGAATCATCACCACAAATTTATCAATTCATTCTTGCAAAAACATCATCCATTGATTAGTTGTCAGTACAAGTATACTCCCTGTGAACTAACTCCACAATTTGTTCATTCATTCTTGCAAAAGTGAATTCGACCTGTTTGTACTGCTTGTACCTTGCATTTCAACATAACTATTCACTACATCTATATTTCAAAGCCAATGACCAAATCTTACAGTACTGTTTCCTCGTAAAATCCTGTTCTCAGCTGGTTTCTGGTTACTGCATATACTGTAGCGTACCACTGTCACTGTAGGAGTTCCGTACCAAAATACATTCTTCCATTTCACCGTGTGTCAAACTGTGTATCAATATATGAATATATGAATATAAAATGAGCTCTTATATGCTAATGTTTTTTCATGAATATTTGTTGCTCAGGTTATTATTAAATCATATACCCCATCCGTTTTTGAGGTATATTATATCAATGTATTGTATATTTAGTGGATTACAAGGGCTAGAAAATACACTGTTTAGTAGACACCTGCAGCTACTATCTCATCTACATTTTCATTTTCATGAAACAGATCGAGGTAGGGGATGATTTTGTAGAAATGAAAATAATTTGATTCACTTGTAATTGTTTTGTTGTATTAGTATACATGATTGTTTTGAAATTGCATTGTTGTATGTTTCTAAAAGAGGAAAACCTTTAAGGTAAATATTATGAATTGGGAAAATGATTCGTATTTTGCTCTTACATGTATTATTTTATACGGGAATGGAATCAAAGTGGGAATGATTTATAGTTTATATGTATCACTTTCAATTTATTTTATATGTATCACCCGTAAATTTAATAGAGATAAAAAGGAATAAAATTTGATTATTGGTACTAAGATTGAAGGAAATGAAGATGAGTTATTTTTCTCCTCATTGTTTTGAGTACCACTCAAGAGAAAAACTTGAAAGAAATTTCATGAATTTGGAAAATGATTCTAATTTAGGGGTTTGTCATTTTGGGGGGGGGGATACGAATCCTTTTTCCAAAGTTTTTTGGGGGATACGAAGACTTTTCCGTTATCGATTATGCAAAAGCATTTTAAGACCATTTTCCAATCATGGTGTATCATATAAGTGCACTTTAAGACATTTTCATGGCTACAAAAGAAATATATTTTTTCAGTCAAAATTAAGTATTTTTTAATATGGCAATATGAAAAAAATGATTTGTTTCTGATTGTTTTAGAGAAGCTGTATTCTGAAGTTGCCTTGTATGAGAGGAATACATTCGGGAAGATATCGTCAATATACGAAATAGAAGTCAAAAAATCTGTTGCTGCAGTCTTCTATCACTTAATTATAACTTCATTTTTTTGTTATCTATGTATTTCTATATTTATATCTATAGGAACAATGAAGAGAAAGAAAAAAGATCTGAGAAAGAAGAAGAAAATACAGAGAGGAAGAATCGCTTAACACTAGAAAATGTTAGTTTATAAACTAAGACGATGCTGAAGAAACGTAGGAAGAAAAACAAAGGGTGAATGATAGTGTTCGTTTTTAGCGGTAACCTTCTTCCCTATCCATTGAACTTAGTTTTACATGGTGGTTAAGAAAAAATGTAAAAAAATAGTTGATAGAAATAGATTTGTTTCAACAGATATGGGAAGAAAAACCAAGAAAGAAATGAAGTAGATCAATATTTTGTTCTCAAGATATAAGACAAGCTCTAAAAATATGGTAGATATAAATAGATATAAGTAAAAACATGTGATTGAGCTAGGATTTAAAGTACCAAAATCATATGATAGGAAGAAAGCAAGGTCCTTTCTTGGTTGTGTTTGAAAGAAAACCAAGAAAATTATGTGATATATAGAATCTAGTTTTTTTCTTACTCTTCAGAATTAATTACTAAGAATGGAATGTTGTAGATATAGAGCTTGATTTTACTGTCTCAGAAGAGAAATAAGTTGAACATAAGGACTGAAACGATTGTGATGAGAAACATGTGGCTAGATTTTGTTTTTCGAGAACAAGAACGAACTAGTGATGATAGAGCTACGTTTTCCCATAATTACTTTAGCCTTCTAAGAACCAAGACTTAATATTTTGACGCGTTTAACTACGTGATGGGCTGTAGGAGAATCTTATTGGATTGTGTTACAAGATAAAACTTCAAAAAGAAAAATAATTTTTATAAATGATTCTGTGTTGTTTTTCCTATTTGTCTATTCACCAATAAGAGAATTGACTCCTTTTTGATATAGTCTTATTACATTATAAATCTTTATTGCCAAAATTTCTACTCCCTATTATATTCTTTTCATGTTTACCTTATGTACAATAATTTCTACGTTTGATGTTTTTCTTTCTGTTTCTTCTTTACGAAAAGAAGAAGAACATGATTTCATGAAAGCTATTATCACGAAAATCCTGTATATACCGTCATAGAAAATTTAAGAAAAATTCTTGCCTTAAAGTTTTCCCCTCATTTTCGTTACATTTTCTGAATTCTAAATATTTATCTTTTTTTTTTAGAAAAGATTATACACACAAAAGCAAGTACGAAAAGACCAGTAAATAAGAATATAAAGGAAAAGATCAAAAAACGTGATAATAACGTCACGCCTCAGAGGATTAATAAAAAGAAAAAAGGGGGAAGATAGATTGAAAACGAAAGACAAATATACATGTATTCTTATCATGATGATAATGAAACGAACGAATAATAATAATAGTTTTACTGTTTTTATTGTCATTTTTACACTTGGAAATTTCTTATTTAAAAGCATGTCAACAAGTGAACTACATCGTATTGCGTTTCAGAATTATTACATTAATGACAACATAGGTGAACATGTGAAATGTTACGGGACTTGTAAAGGAACCGAATGGAACTCCGCTGCGACGAGAAAAAAACGAAAAAGTATAGAGGATACACACGGAGTAGATATTAGTAATTGCAACGGTGATAAAGTGAAAATTTCTTGTCTACAGGGACTATATATAAAGATAGTTGAAGCAAAAATTGGAGCACTGTCTCCAGATTTATCGATTTGTACGTATAAAAAACCGTTGGATTGTTTACGTAATATCAGTGACAAAATACAGACGATTTGTATAAAAGATACGACATGTTCAATTGACGTCGAAAATGTTAAAACACCATGTCGTGGAAGGAAACACGTTGCAATGGATATTCGTTATAAATGTGTAGATAAACCCGTCATACAAATACCAACAACGTTGATTGGAACTACGTCACTGACACGCTTATCAACGGCGCGACGTAGCTTTACAACGTCGACAAAATCAAGACGAAGAACATCTTCAACAAAGATGACGTCACAACAAATTCATATTTTTAATAAAAATGATACGGCGACGACCCAGAATATGTTCTGGACTGTAACAGCATTTACAGCGTTAAAAGATGGTGAATTTATGAAACGGCACGAGACGCATCTTGCTTTAGCACTTCTTCTATCCATGTTTCTTGGCACAATTATTTGTCTATGTTTCTTTATCGATTATTATCGACGTTCAAAGAAGAATCGCAAGAAAAAAAAAATTGAAACGAAATTGAATTTACTCAAGACGACGTCACAAAATAACGACGTTACAGACGTCGGAGAAAAGAAGCATAATAAAATAATCGAGCAAACGTCTTTTATAAATGAAAGTACACAAAAATCGAAAGAGCGGCGGAAAGAGCGTACTAGAGTTAATAACAATAATAAAGACAAAAACGATAGTAATGGTGAAATCGGATCTCCATACTCAACTCGACGGAAATTATTACGTCACAATAATCTTAAAACTGCAACGAATGAGCGACCTTTATCCGACATTTCATTACCACCACCACCATGCGAGTTCTTAGTGAAGGAATCAACGTCATCTTTATCGTCAAATGAACTTTTGCCGCCACCTGACGGGTTTAACGGAAATAAAAAGCATATTCCAAGTCTCATTGTGACGGATACTAGTACAAAAATAAGTCCATCACTAACAGTAAATAAGTCGCCAACGCCGAATTTAAATGACGTTATAATCGATAAGATCGACGAAGCTATTTCAAATGACGATGAAAATATATACGTTGATAACTCAGACGAATTTTATCACGAGTGTGGTGAATCTATTCGACCATATTTACATTCCCAACATATAAATAAAAGATATATATTGCCGCCGACAAAAGTCAAATTTGCGTCTACTAATCAGAACAACCGTCGTCACCACCACAACATGCCGGATAGATTCTTATCTTTACGATCCCTGGAGAGAAACGGAGTACGAAAATATTATTCCAGCTGTAATTCGGAATGTTGCCCGTCGGAAAACAGTATGATTCAAAAATGTAATAGCTACGATGATAACCGACATATTTTTATGACAAACAATTACCACCATAATCGTCGCCGTCATCCACGTCATAGGGGACAAATACATATCTTACAAAGGTGTGAAGAGACACGACCGTTAAGAAATTTCAGTCGTAGCGGGATTTGTAGCGATAACGAAGCAGCGCGTAGAAAAAAGCATTGTGCAAGTGATATGAATAAACATTCGGGGTGTATTAGTTCAAACTCTCATCGAGATCGAACATCGCTAAGTAATATGTATTGTACCGGATGTGGTCAACCCGATGTAGTCGATTTAAACTGTAGTTCGAGTCTCACATCAAACTGTCAGTCATCGCATTGTGACGAAGAATATCAAGATCGGCGCCAATCAGGTTCAAGAACACGCTACCATATTGAAGAGTCTGGTTACCATAGTCACGATACGGGGACGGACTCGTTATGTAGTAGCGCTTTTTCAACGGATCAGGAAGATAGTCGTATCTCATCGCCTATCTCCCTGAGTTCAAATTTGAATAATAGACTCCATACAACAGATACGTCGTGTCATACTCTCCCAAAATTATCGAAACGGGCACCTACATTTAGTATGGCCATTGACCCAAACAAAACACAGGTAACAACTGCGCGTTCAAGGCGTGATGATTACACAAACATTGATGTCCACCGGCATCACAATCACACATCAATCGATGTCCATCCTTATGACAGTTCAATGGATGACGCTAGTAGTAGAGACTCGGTACGAATTATACAGCAAATGCATGTAAATGATATGTTAGAGGAAGATGTGGTTGATACCATTAATGACTTTGATGAAAATGGCTTCCCACTAGATTGTATACCGCCACCAATAGAAATACAAGAATTGGTAAATAATGAGGCTGTTCACACTGGATAAGAAGATTTAGAATTAAATGTAAGAAAAATGGATATATATATATATATATATATATATATATATGAATATCAAATTATGCAAAAACAATTTTTACTCTAATTTATAAAGAAAAACTAAAGTTTTCCTAGTTAACTATCTTTTGTTTTGACTTATCATTCTGCTTGATCACCGCAATAAGTCTGATTATATCCTTTCCTATGTCACACTCCAATCCATAAAAAGCTGATATCAGATTATGGTATAACATCCAGCTTTTTGAATAAGCATAGGTAAATATTGGGTGTATGAAAGAGATGATTCGATACGAACCATCCCTAGCCCGGTCTATCCATCCGCCATTTATTCGACGTATTACCTTTCTTATCATATTAGCTTTTTCTTCACAATCACATGAACATTGCTCAATACTTCCATCTTCTTGCAAAATTCAAAATAATTATAAGTGATACAAAAGGTAAGATATAGATAAAGTAATTCTATGAAATTTGGGTGGGAAAAAATAGTGAGAAATGCAAATTAGAAGGGCGTCAATTTTGATTATTATCTCAATATTCAGAAGGCCTTGATCATTAAAGTCTGCTAAATATTTAAAACGTCCATCCTATTGAACGGACAAAAATATTAAAAAGAGCAAACATAATATTGTAGATGTAAGATGGCTTATTGTAGAAAGTACTCATCAAGGTTGAGTCATTGCCTAGCATAGATAAATATACAATCAGGTCGGGATACCTAGACAGATACCTAGTAAATGACCAATTTTCAATTGATTATATGCACTATGGTCAGCTTAATATACGGCCCAGGATGTCACCGACAGATTTGGGAGGGAGGGGAGGGGGGCAAATTGAATTTTATCTGAACAAACTTCCAGTCACTAAATTCTTCAGAAAATCTTGTGACATTATGAATTTTTGGGGCTAAAATCATGAAATTCATCTCAAAAAGTAAACAAATATTTCGGTCTAAAACTCGTTATAGAATAAATTATCGTTCTTAACCAATAGAAATT
>JAUKPT010000102.1:0-28038 GCA_032273505.1 Nanomia bijuga | reverse complement strand
CCATTATTTCAAAGTACTCGAGGCACTTGACTGAACCATTGATCTAGATCCTTTGAATTATAGAATCAGAATTTCCACATTTTATCCCACGAAAAACGACACTGCACATCCTGACTTTTAGCACTCAAAGTCTAATCTTATTCTATTTTTATTCTATTCTCTCTTTCTAATTCTGTTCTAGGTAATCCTCGTCTATCAAAAGTTCGTGTACTTACTGTACGAGTTGCCAAAGCAAATACCATTATGTCAGGTCAAGATGTCACCATCCCTGAAAGTACATCTGTTGGAAGTAACATCACAACTGTTCAAGCCCGAAACCCGTTCACTGGATCCACCGATGATTTCATATACACGTTAGTTGGGCCCGAATCTAATCGTCTTTTTTCCATCAATTCCAACACAGGTAAGACTTTATTGTACGCTAGTTGCCTTAAGTGAAAAAAGAACGAAATGTTTGTTTTATAAAATTTGTTTTTCTTGAGAAACCTTTTAATCTTAACTAAAATATCGCGAGTACCATATGTCGCGAATTTTAGATTTCTGATTGCGACTTTTTCTTCACTTTAAGTACATAAAAACCTGAAACTTTATTTATAAATGTTCGTTAGCATTATGAATCTTTTTTTCTGTTTTCATTCTTCAGAACTTTTTTCCTTGATTCTTTGAATATTCTAGAATATCATCTATGATGAAACTTTTAACCATTTACAGGTGTCATCAAGTTAAAAACAAGCCTTGATTACGAAGTGGAAACACGTCATTCGATCGTCGTACGAGCTAAAGGTCCGTCATCTATCGGCGTCGATGAAATAATTGTCGATGTCACTGACGTAAATGATAATGCACCTTCGTTCCTCAAAACAAGTTACGTTTTGTCTGTGAATGAAAATAACGTCGTTAACCAAGTCCTACTTACAGTTAAAGCGACAGATGTAGACTCATCCACAAACAGTCTTATTGCGTACACCATCGCCGCTCAAACCCCAAACACAGAAAACTTCCAAATCGATGCAGATGGTAGAGTTAGCATTGTGAAAAGACTGGATCGAGAAACGGCGAGCTCCTATTCGTTCATTGTATCAGCACATGATAACGGCCTTCCGCGAATGAACTCTACCAATAAGGTTACAGTATCTGTGATCCTGCTTGACGTGAATGATCATGCACCCGTGTTTACGAAAGCACTGTATCAGGTAAGTTTCAACTTAGGAATCCCCTTCATATAGACATTTTAGCCGTTCAATTGGTTAGAAATTACAACATCGGAAAGCAAATTGCTTCAATATATCACAATTTGATTATTTGTCAAAATAAATGATAAACTCTTCTTCATTAACCAATCAGAATCTGGACGATGTAACTTCCAACCAATCAACAATTAAACTTGCCATGTTTTGGTTACCATCCTTTTCATCTTTCAAAGTCTTCAACTACTAAACGCTGTAATATCTTAATGTAACGACCCTTCGATATGTTAATGTAACGACCCTTCGATATGTTTGTTTATGAGTAAATAAAGGCTAGTGGACATGGTCAAGAACGAAATTAAGAATTTCGCCCCAGGTGTGATCTGGACCCACCTCCAGATTCCAGATAACAGATATTACAGTATCAAGAATCTGTTTTATTCACGTAAAAATATCGATTTTGACTTGAAATAGAACATCGAATTGTGACAATTCTTACTTGAACCATTTATATTCTTGATGATGTAATTTTCGACCAATATTTCTAAATTAGACAAATGTTTTGATGATTCCTTATTTTCTTTTTCTTTTCACAGGTCACCGTGAACGAAATAGCTGTAACGAACTCCATCGTAGCGACGGTAAGAGCAGTAGATCGTGATGACACGCAAGCAAATCGTAACATCCGCTACACAATCGCACAACCATTCGCTGCGCAGTTCTTCATCGTAGATGCTATCGCGGGTGTCATCCGGCTGAAACAACAGCTAGACTATGAAACAACCAAACGGTACGACTTCCCCGTGATTGCAACCGATTCTGGCGATGTGTCGTACAGCGCAACTACCAACGTCGAAGTGTCGGTTCTTGATTTCGCCGATTTGAAACCACGTTTCAGTCCGTCGTTTTACAACATCTCCATTCCTGAAAGTACTCTAGTTTCGAGCAGCCTTCTCTCACTATCTGTCGTGGACAGTGTGAACAATCTCCGTTTCAGTATCATCAATGGTAATTTAGATGGCAAGTTCATGGTCACATTAACTAAAGGTATTCTAATACTTAAACAGAGCGTTGACTTTGAAGTGAAACGCAAGTACGTTCTCTCTGTCTTGGTGAACGATGGTGTCCACAATTCGGACAATTTGGCTACTGTTGAAGTTCACATACTCGATGTTAACGATAACTTCCCGATATTCACACAAACTAGTTGTTACACTCGAACTCTTGCTGAATCTGCTCCCATCGGAACCCAAGTTGCTGACGTCAGAGCCGTTGATCAAGATTCCGGACTGAACAGTGATATCCGATATGCACTCTTCAAGTGTCCTAAACTTCAAGTGAATGCTACGAGCGGACGGATTACAACAGCTGCAGATTTGGATTATGAAAGTGAACTTAGTTTCTCATGTGTGGTTGAAGCGCGTGATCAAGGTATGCCCAGGCAAACTGGTTCACTCTGCGTTGTTGTCCAGGTGTCCGATGTTAACGACGAAAAACCAGTTTTCGAACAACTCTCATATTCTCGCAATATCAAAGAATCAGCTCTCATCAACACGGTTGTAACACGTGTCTCGGCAAAAGATGCTGACACGGCACCGCATGCACGAATCACGTACGCCATCATCAGTGGAAACAAGGATAACAAATTCCGTATCGATAATGATGGGTTTATCTACCTCACAGCATCGCTTGACTATGAAACAAACAAGCTGTACAGCCTCACTATTGAAGCAAGCAACGGAGTCAATATGTCATCCGTCAAAAACGCAAAACTTACCGTGAGTGTCATTGAAGTTAACGACAACAGACCTCGATTCCGTGCCGACTACTATATGACGTCCGTTAAAGAAGGGACGCTTGTCGGAACTTCAGTTCTACAATTGAAAGCTTTGGATGAGGATGATGGTGCACAGGAAAAGAAGATTGTCTTTGTATCGTTAGAAAACACGACAGATTTCGCAATTGATGCCGTTAGTGGTCTTATCACCGTCAGCAGAACTCTGGACTACGAACAACACAAGGAATACAATTTAGTCGCTACAATTCGTGATAACGGTACACCACACCTCACGGCTCACGTTCTTGTTGACATCAGCATTATAGACGAGAACGACAACAGCCCTGTGATCACAACAACAATCACAAAAGTCACCCTGTCTGAGAAAGTACCAATCAACTCGCACATAACTCGTATCATAGCTACAGATGCAGATTCTGGGTTAAATGGACAGATTGTATACAAAATAACTGGTGGTAACGGTATTGGCAAGTTCCAAATTGATGCAACATCGGGGCTGATAACATCAGCAGCAGATTTGAACCGAGAATCAGCTGATGCTTTTGGCAATTACCAACTCATTGTGGAAGCGTCGGATAAGTCCCCCGTCATGCCTCGAAAATCTCAGTCTGTCGTCGTTTCTATCATAGTGAAAGACGTCAACGACAACCAGCCGACATTCACGATGAGCCCGTACGTATTTGTAATCCGAGAGGATATGGGTATGAATCAAGTCGTCGGTCGCGTTATGGCTTCCGATAATGACGTCACGGACCGATTTCTGACTTATAAAATCTTACCGAGTGTCGATTCTGGAAATTTCACTATCCGTGCAAATGGAGATATCTTGAGTAGCTCACCCTTCGATTATGAGTGGGTTAAGTCCTACTCGTTAGAAGTGGAAGCTGTTGATAGTGCTGTCAACAACACGCTGAAAGGAAAAACTCTCGTCCGAGTCCTTGTGGAAGACGTGAACGACAATAAACCAGCTGTCGGTTCCAAAGTCTTCAAGATCGACATATCAGAAGCAACTTTAATTGGAACAACAATACATCGTCTCGTCGCAACAGATGCAGATTCAGACTTAAACGCTGCTCTTGTTTACACTTTAGTCACAAATAGTAACGGGTGGTTTAAGATGCACAATGATGGCAGACTAACATTGCAGAAGACATTAGATGCATACGCAGTAAAACAGTATCAATTCATTGCAAAGGTTCAAGATCAAGGCACACCTCCAAAGCTTGTTATAATCAATTATGAAATTAATGTTCATGCTGTTAACCTTACTTTACTCGCATTTGAACCTTCCTGTCCACAAGTGTATTCAATCCCTGAGCTCTCCATCGAAAATCAAATCGCAACTTTCCGCGCAACGGATCTCGGGAGTTACAACAGCCGACAATTTACTTACACTCTTGAACCAAGTCGGGTTGTCGGTGACATATTCGCCTTGAATCACAGCACAGGTGTGTTTTCGCAACTTCGTCCTGCTGATTATGAAATGCAGAATGTTTACGATGTGATGGTTTGCGCGCTCAACGAGCGCAGTTCAAAAGTCTGCTGCAGTACCACGGTCAACGTACAAGATATAAATGAGATTCCAGTCATCGTAGCAAGCAATAACAACCGCATCAGCATCCTCGAAACTATTCCCGTAGGTACACGTGTCTTCCAGGTGCGAGTGGCTGATCCCGATCGGAGTACAAGTTTAAACGGACAACACACGTTCAGTATCATCCCCGGTGACGGTAGTTCAGATGTGTTCAAGATCGACGATCAAGATGGCGTCATCACAACCAAAAAGACGTTAGATCGTGAAACGAAAGACACGTACACTATCACGGTTTCTGTCGCCGATAAAGGGTCGCCGCCGTTAACAGTAAATTCAAACGTTCTTGTCACTGTCGTTGATTATAATGATAACCGTCCAGTTATTCCAAATATTCTTCCGATGACTACTCTTGAAAATGTTATAGGAACAACTCTGGGAGTAGTTACAGCTACGGATAGTGATATGAACAGCCAAAATAAGAAAATCAATTACAGTATACAACCTTCTGGTATCTTAAACATTAGCAGCGTTGGTGTTGTTACACTTGCAACTAAATTAGATTACGAGAATGTGCAAAGTATGACATTATTCTTGGTGGCTACTGATGCTGGATCGCCATACTTAAGCAGTATGAAGAGTTTTCAACTCAGTGTAACGAATATCAATGATAACTATCCATATTTTAGTACTCCAGTGTATAATCTAACCATTTCTGAAAAATCAACGATTGGCACTTTGATATTACAACTTGATGCTAAGGATGATGATTTGGAAAACTTCGGTAAAATCACGACATACTTCATAGTATCAGGTGATACTGCTAAATTTGAAATTGATTCGTCAGGAAAATTAACTTTAAGGAGTATACTAAATTGGTCAATTAAAAAACAATATACCCTTATAGTTTCGGCTAAAGATGCTGGAGGAAACGTTTCACCAACACCTGTAACAATTATGATCAATGTTGCTGATATCAGTGATAAACAACCAATCTTCAAACAGGATATGTACATCGGTCATATTCTTGAGAGTAGTCAAGTGAATAAACTTGTGATGCAAGTATCAGCTACAACAAACGAACCAATCAATGGACCAATAATCTACAGAATCGTCGGTCAAGCAGGTGAAAGTGAGAAATTCTCAATCGTTGAAAGTACTGGAGAAATCAGAACCAAGGGTCTTTTTGATTATGAGACCAAAGACAATTACACATTTAACGTCGAGGTTGTTGACCGATACAATATGAGGAGCAACAGAGCCATCGTAAGAATCTACATCGATGATGTTAACGACAATGCACCTCAATTTACAGTTGACAAACTTATCTACAATATCACTGAATTCACCTTACCTGGTTCCACAGTTTCGACAGTGACAGCTGTAGACAAAGACAGTGGGCGGAATGGCAAAGTCAAATTCCGTTCAGCTGGTGGAGATGGTGCTGGTATTTTCTTCGTGCACGAAAGTGGTGAAATCACTCTCACTAAGCATATTTACTACGATGCAAAGACATTCTATACGTTGATTGTACAAGCTTATGACGAAGGAACACAATCGAAATTCACTCAACATACTTTGTATTATCGAATCTCCAAATCGCACACTCCAGTGCTTACGGTCGATGTCAGTATACAAGAAAACACTACAGTTGGATCCTTCGTCACACAGGTTTCCTCTACAGATGTTTTCACGAACAATAATTTCAATATGAGGTACTATTTAGTTGGACAATCACAAACCTATTTCCGTATCGAGAGAACTACAGGTAAAATCTTCGTGGCACGCCCATTAGACCGTGAAACACAAGATCGACATGTGCTGACAATCCAATCTCGTGGTCCAACTTCAAATGGTGTTGGTGAATTGGTCGTCACAGTAACAGACGTCAATGATAACCCTCCATTGTTCAATCCTGATACTTACGTCGTACGGTTATCTGAAACGGTGCTGGTTGGTACTTTCATAACAACTGTTACAGCTAGTGATCGGGATATAAAGGAAAACAGTAGACTTTCGTACAGCATCACATCGGGTAACAAAGACATGTTCGCAATAAACTCAACATCCGGTTACGTCACATTGTTGAAAAAGCTCGATTATGAGATACGCCGCACTCACGTTGTAACTGTATCAGCAAAAGATGCTGGTTCACATGCAATGACATCATCATCAGATGCTCAACTCACCATACTCGTTGATGATTACAATGATAATTGCCCGAATTTCACCCAATCAGCGTTCAATATTCAAGTAACTGAACCTGGAACCGTTGGCCAGTCGTTGTTACAACTTCGACCAACAGATCGTGACAGTGCTGGTCCCAAGAACCAAATCACATGTAGTATTGACGAATCTTTAGCTGCTCAATATTTCACCATGTCTTCCAATTGCCTGCTAAGCTTAAAGAAGAACGTTGATTACGAGTCGATCAAAGAATTCCGATTTGCCGTGAAAGCCGATAACAACGACGCACAAAAATGTCAATCGACGGCAAATATTGTCGTTAAAGTTCAAGATATACCCGACGTACGGCCACTGTTTAATCCTACCGTGTACAACTTCACAATCCCAGAAAGCACGCTCATTGGTACATCGGTGCTTGCTCTGAAGGTCGTTTCTCAAGTCAAGTCATTGAAGTACATCTTGAATCATGTCGGTGATCCTCAGGATATGAATGTCTTTGGTTTGAACATGCAAACTGGTGAACTTTACTTAAAGAGCACAGTTGATTATGAACTAAAGAAGAAATATGATTTTACAGCTTTTGTAACCGATACCTCCACCACAGCATCAAATATCGCCAAGATTTCAATCCACATCTTGAATGTCGACGATAACGCGCCATCTTTCAATAAAGTTGGTTGCTATAGACAAACCATCATCGAAACGTCACCAGTTGGTACCAGTCTACTCGAAGTGTCAGCGGTTGATCGTGATGGAGGCAACATAGTGTATTCCCTTGAACCAACCACCACTTGTTATGGACTTGTTGTAAATTCAACGACAGGTGTAGTATTTACGTCAAACACATTCGATTACGAAACTCGAAAGATCAGTCATTGTCTGGTAAAAGCGACTGTTGGTAAGATGTCGGGATATTCATGCGTCACCGTTACCATAACTAACTCTAACGATAAACGACCTGTATTCAAAACAACATCAATCGCTGTGTCAGTGTTGGAATCATCACCCGTCAATTCACTTATCGCCACTCTTCATGCTAGTGACGACGACAGCACTAACGTATTTTACAATATTGTGTCAGGCAATGCCGAAAGCAAATTCAGCATAGATTCGAATGGGAGATTGACTTTATTGCAATCGCTCGATTATGAGAAGGTCGAATCGTACAGCCTCGAGATTCAAGCACGTGACGTAGGAACCAACCCAGTGCTGACGTCGGCAGTAAATGCAGTTGTCAGCGTGATTGTTCTTGAAGTGAACGATAACCGACCACGATTCACGCAAGATGTCTACCGATCAATTGTTTTAGAGTCTGCGGCTGTTGGTACGACCTTAGTTACTGTGAGCGCTGATGACAACGACCGCGGTGCTCTGACGTCACGATTTACATACACGGCCCTCGAAAATACAACAGACTTTGAAGTGAACCCTCAAACCGGTGCCATCACCATTGCTAAGCAGCTCGACTTCGAACGTCAACAATTTTATTCGTTGGTTGTCATGGTGCAAGATGGCGGAACACCTTTCCTGTCGAGTCGTTCAATGGTTGATATCACTGTCAGAGACGTAAATGACAACCGACCAGTCTTCAACCCAACCACGTACCGTGTTGAACTATCCGAGAAAGCTCTGATTGGTGCATCTGTTGTCTCCGTATCTGCATCAGATCGCGACGATACAACTTTAACATTCTCTCTTCCAATTGATTTGGGAAGTAACAACCTTGGCTTCTTCAGAATAGAAGGAAATGTCATCAAACTGAACAGATCACTTGATTACGAGAATGCCGCTCAAAGAATGTTCCGACTTTCTGTCGTAGCAACTGATAGCCGTCAATTAACGTCAGTACAAAATGCTGTCATCGACGTCGTTGTGAAAGACGTAAATGACCATGATCCTGTGTTCGATGTTAGTCAGTACACTGTTAAGACTCTCGAAAACAATGCAGTGGGTGACTTTCTGGTCTCAGTGTCCGCGACAGATGGTGATGGTACGATCAAAAAACTCAAATACTCCTTCGTGGCTAATCAACCAGACTCGAAAGCGTTCAGACTTAACGAAGTTGGCAATCAAGCATTTATCTCTACCAATATGTCGTATGATTATGAAACAAAGAAGCAATACGTATTCTCAGTGAAAGCGACCAATGACGTTAATGGAGATGTCTACACCGGGTTCACCAATGTCGTTGTCAACATCCTTGATAAGAATGATAACTCACCCGTTCCCGAATTCTCCGTCGTTAAGATCAACATCACTGATGCGACTTATGAAACAACCATCATCGGAGTAGTGCGGGCAACAGATGCTGACGCCGGAACAAACGCCGAACTTCAGTACAACTTCGACGATGCTTTTGCACCGTTCACTATCAACAATCACGGCGCTATCAGGTTGTACCGCAAAGTTGATTCGCTCAAAAAGAAATTCTACAATCTCACAGTGACGGTCAGGGATAAAGGATTCCTACCAATGTCCGCAAAGATCAACGTACAAATAGCAGTGCATCAACAGTACTTACCAGGCCTTCGCTTTACGAAGAAGCATTATGTCTTCTCAGTGGAAGAAAACACGTTGAGATCAACTATTGGCGACGTATCGGCACTCGACACCGACCAAGCTATGTATATAAGTAAAAAACTCACATACTCGGTAGCCGCCGGACAGAATGACATCAAGGATAAGTTCGCACTTTTACCGAACTCTCTATCGGCGTTCATTACACAGAAACAAGCTGCTGATTATGACGTGAAGAAAGTTTACTCATTCATGGTGAAAGCCGTAAACGAGCGTGGATCGACTGATTATGCGCATGTCACGATCAATATTCGAGATATCAACGAGAAACCTGTGTTTGTCGGTATGAACAACGGGAATTCGTACGAGTTTAGTGTTTCTGAAGATTTACGAACACCGACTGTGATATTCGCTGTTGCAGCACGAGATCCCGATACTGGTCTGAATGGAGAGTTTGAATACGAACTTATCAGTAATTTTAAATTCAGTAATTTCACTATCGACAAGTACGGCCGAATTATTTTGAACACAAAGCCCGATCATGAGTTCACTTCTAGTTATCAATTCCAAGTGCAAGCGATTGATCGTGGAACGCCACGACTCAAATCTGATCGCGTCAACGTCCTCGTGAAAGTCCTCGATAACAACGATAACCGTCCGATATTCTCTCCGAACGGAACCATCTACAAATCGATCCTCGAGGGACCTGGAGACGTCGGTACAGACATAATGAGTGTGTTTGCGAGCGATACAGATAGTGGTCTGAACCGTGTTGTCAAGTATACTGGTATCTACCCTGAAGGAACCTTTACTCTTAACCGTGATAATGGAATTCTCACGTTGGTTCGTGCGCTTGATTACGAGAAAGAACAGAAGCTTGAGTTTGTGGTGGTTGCGCAGGATTTAGGGGAGCCATACCTTTCCTCCCTGCAGAAGATCATCATCACGATAGTCAACAGAAACGACGAACGCCCATACTTTCACCAACACATGTACAATATCTCGATATCAGAGAAACTTGCAGTTGGTTCGCCCGTGTTGGCCATTCCATCGAAAGATCTGGATGGACAAGTAGCAGGTAAGAAGCTTATAGTTGTTGGACCTTCATCTTTCAGACAATTTTGTTTTGATAGATATTAACTGTAAACCAAAATATGCATGTCACATTTACAGGATAAAAAGATATTTTTCAGACCGTGTTTTGAGGGGGAAAGAAATTAATTGCAAGCAAATTTTATTGAGTCCCTTCACTTCTTTACCAAGCATACTCTTCAATATCGTATGTATCATTGAAACATTATCTATTATTCTCATTTCAGGTTACATCATGACACCTGTGCCATCTGCAGGCTCACCAGCTGGAAATGCAGACACTACATTCACTATCGACGACAATGGCGTAATCACACTGCGAAAACAATTGAACTACAATGTACGTCACTCGTACTCTTACACCTTACAGGTCTACGATAACGGATCTCCCGCACTCGTATCCCTCCGCAATGCAACTGTTCATTTCGAAATAGTTTTCTTCAGCGAAGCTCGTCCCAGTTTCCTTATGAACCCGTACGTCAGCACGGTGAACGAAAGTGCTCCCTTGGCAACAAGTATCGTACAGGTTCGTGCAAACACATCGGAAGTAAATGGTGGACCGCTGACCTACAAGATCGTCACCGCAAACGCCCGATCTACGTTCTCCATTGAACCAAATACTGGTATCATACGAAATATCGTCTCGCTTGATTACGAATCGACTCGATCATACAGCTTCCTCGTTGAAGTGACAGATGCTGGGAATTCCCGAACGACGACAACTCTCGTTGTTGTTGACGTCACAGATGTCAACGACAACCGCCCGGTATTCGTTCTCGGTACTCAATCATCGTACAATATCTCAGAGTCGGCTGGAATCGGTGCTGTTGTTACAAAACTCGCAGCGAAGGATGCAGATTCGGAGGAGAATAAAAGGCACAGTTTTTCTATTCTAGAAGGTGATACAACTGGCGTTTTTCTGGTGTCAAATAATGGATACATTACTGTGATAGGTAAACTTGATTATCGCGTGAAGAACCAATACAAATTAGTTGTAGAAGTAAAAGATCGTGGGACACCAAGCCTCATGAGCTCCATCACTCTGACCATCAACGTCTCAAAAGCAGCTGATTTAACAAACAGACCTCGGTTTGCGAAACATCATCACACCATCTCGTGTGTCGACGAAGGAACAACAAACTCGAACCTTCTCACTGTGAAAGCAATCAACAGTAATCCTATTGCTACGACCACCCTCACGTATTCATTAAGTGGCAATTCAGATGATCGAGTCCCGTTCCGTTTGAACGACCAAACAGGCGTGGTAAGCCTTGTGACGCCATTAGACTACGAGACGAAGAAGCACCACAACTTCTTGGTGACTGCTTCGAATAACGAAGGTCTTCAGGACGTTGCCACCATCTCTGTTTGTGTGAATGACGTCGATGATAACAGACCCGTGTTTGCGCATTCCATGATAAAAGTCAACGTCAGTGAAAATGAGAATGTCGGACTTGTCGTTGCGAAACTAACAGTCGTCGATGCTGATACGACGAATTTCAACGCCAATCGTGTCTATAAGATCGTCCAAGGAAACTTCCCCGTCACATTTGCTATAGATAATTTTGGTATCATCACTCTCGTAAAACGAGTTGATTCTGAAACACTGCAATCAAAGGTATTTGTTGTTTTTCTTTTTGTTCCAAAAATGAATTCTTACAATTTTTTTCAATAAAAGGCCAAAACCTAAACCATATATCAAACATCAAATAAGTGCGAATTTTGACAATTTGGGCAATAATGAATTGATTATTTATGTGCATGCATTTTTGTTAGTTTAAATCATATTTAAGGTTATGTCGCCAATTTGTTATGTTTTAATATATCATTGATATCCTTCTTTCAATATTTAAGGTCTTCAACTTACGAATCACCCTCACTGAAGGCACGTGGACGGTCAGCGCATTCGTAAACGTCATGATAACAGACTGGAACGACAACCACCCTCATTTCCACACGGTAGGTGGCCGGTATGAATTCACCATTCCAGAAACGAAACCGGTCGGAGAAATCATTGAGATTTTAACTGCGGTTGATTCGGACATCACACCAATAAATTCCGGCATCACTTACAAATTACTGACTGCAAACACGGATTTCGAAATGAAACGATCCCGTTTAGGACACGGAGCCTTGTTTGTGAAGAGTCCACTCGACTATAATCGAAGGAATCGTTATGAAATGGTTGCTGTAGCAACGGATACAGGTTATTTGAACTTGATTGGTGTCGTACAGGTAATTGCTACTGATATGATATATTGCTCTAAGTTTTCTGGATATGTCTGATAGTCCATTGTGTTCTGTGTTTTTTTGTCTTTATCAGCTAGACTAATATTCATTATCCTGGAAACGTTATTCTTGAATTTGTCTTATTTTCTTACCGAAAATCCGATTTTTTTTACCTTTATTCAGATTTGAATGACGTTGACTAAAAATAATAAAAATAAACGAGCCAACGAAACATTCCATTTTCCAAAAAAAATAATGAGATATTATTCTTATTTATTTTCCTTCCTAAATTTGTTTCTTTTCAGGTGATCATCAACATTCAGGACCAGAACAACCATGCTCCACTGTTCGCACAGACTCAATACCAGAACACCATCTCTGAAGCTGCTCCTGTTGGAACCACGGTCGTCAAGGTTGAAGCAACAGATAAGGACACTGGGGCGGGTGGTCAAATCGTGTACAACATCACAGACCCAACCTCTACCTTCAAGGTAGGATTTGACGGAAGCGTCATACTCATCCGGAAACTGGATTATGAGTCGGTACAAAGTTATAATCTAACAGTGACTGCAAGAGATAACGGTAACATGCAATCGACCAATCAAGCGAACATCTTCATTCAACTTGTTGACGTCAACGATAACATGCCAGTGTTCGATTTGAAATATTATCGTGCCATGGTTCACGAGAACAGTTCAATCGGCACAAGTGTTCTCACGGTCAACGCACGTGATAATGATCGCACTCGAAATTCCATCCGATATTCCCTCGTGAATAATCCAGATGCACAATCGTTCGGCCTGAACTCCATCACAGGTGGGCTAAGATTACAGCGATCGTTAGACTATGAAACACAGATGACGTTTACATTTAATATTGAAGCTCGTGATTCGGCCAATCAAAAGTTATTTGGATATGCCCACGTAATCGTTACTGTTGGTGACGTCAACGATAACAAGCCTATTTTCAAATCAGGATCTTCGCAAAACTCTGGTATGTCAATCTCTGTTCAAGAAAATACTAATATCGGTACGTTGATCACAGTCATAACTGCATCTGATAAAGACGCAGGTTTAAACGGACAAATAACCTACAAAATTCAAAGTGGCAACGAGGCTAGCAAATTCGTCAATGAAAATGGACATATTCGACTTGTAGGCGATTTAGATTACCTTACGCAGAATAAATACATATTGACGATTGTTGCTACGGACAGAGGTACACCGAGCAGTTCCTCGGCGTATGTTCTTACCATAAACATCCTGAAATACAACGAAAGTGTACCCTTTTTCAACCCTAACTATTACATGATCAACATCCCTGAAAACCGGCCAATTAACGACAATCCTTTAATTACATTTGGCGTCATGAAAACACTACCGGGAAGCCCTATTTCGATCCACTTCCACGAAGCAACAGTATTCCCTGAATTCCGAATCAACGGTACCAGTTTATACCTGGCTAAAGAATTAGACTTCGAGACCACGGAATATTATGATATTTTAGTTATTGCAATGGATTTTGAGCGCGACATGGCAGTAGCCCGTGTCCGAATTAATGTGCAGAATTTGAACGAATTCACTCCAAGGTTCACTCAATCGGTATACGTTGGAAGTGTAGCTGAAGAAGCCTTCATTGGGCATTCTGTGCTCTCGATATCGGCCACTGACACAGATGGCGATCTTTTGTACTACAGTATTGTTAGTCAAGTACCCAATGATGCGTTCGAGTTATCCGGACGTGACGTGATAGTCAAATCGCAGATTACCCCTCGCAATTACGAATTCAACGTTCAAGTAACAGATCGTACCTTCAAGTCAACGGTATCTAAAGTCATGGTTATTGTCACTAAAACATCAAGACCTACCTTTGCACAGAGTGCTTACATAGTGAGCACGTCAGAAACTGCAGCCACTGGAAAAGTTCTCCTGACTTTGAATGCAGGTGATAGTGCAACGTATGTAATCGAATCAACAGAAGCAAAGAAAATGTTTAGCATAAATTCAACTGGTAAGTTTTTCTTTGGAGTTCTTTGAGAGCAAAAGGGGTGGAGAGAAAAAGCTGTACTTTGATGGTTAACTAATCCAAAAACACTGTCCTCTGTTTGTTCCTTGAACATTACAAATTTTCATCACAAAATTAAAGGGCTTAAATATAGACCTTAGTTGGTTAATCTTACAGGTTACTCTACCCATTTTTGTTGGCGGCTTCTTATCAACCCTAAATTATTTTCCCATTTCAGGTCAACTTATATTATCAGCAAAATTGAACTACGAGCAGAACAAACAATACATTTTCCCTATTGTTGCAAGTATCACACGGGATGTCACATTAAAAGCATATGCTTCGGTAGTCGTAAACGTCCTCAATGGGAACGACAACCCACCCTCGTTTTCATCTGCCAACATCGATATCTCGGAATCACATCTTGTTGGAACTTCAGTGTACAAAGTTGAAGGTAGTGACCTTGATGGAGATAAGATCATCTACACAATAGTCTATGGTGCTGATGGTACATTCAACATGAGTCGCAATGGAGTAATCAGTCTTACTGCACCTTTGAATTATGACAATAAGAATTCTTACGTGCTCAAACTAAATGTTTCTGACGGATTACATACTGTTTCCGGCTTCGTTGCTGTTAACGTCATCGCCACTTCTAAGCCACCACCTAAATTTGCAAACGCACTTTACAGAGCGAGCATAAGTGAAGCAACCCCAGTTGGACGCAGTGTATTACAGCTCAAAGTGCATCATACAATTGCCCCTACTACGTTCACTATCGACGGATCGGGAAAAGATACTTTCTTAGTCGATGGAAACGGAACGATTCGAATAGCCGCTGTGTTGAACTACGAAATTATGAGTCAGCATATCTTCACAGTTACAGTAAGTTTAATTTTTGATCGTGGTACATGAAATACGCTTTCGAAACAATGTAAGAATCAACTGATGCTACGTGCAAAATATCAGAGCATAGATTCTTATAGTTAAATCATATGTTAGTTTTTTTTCATTTTTTTCTGTAATGTTTCCTTCAGTAAGAAAATATTATTTTATCAATTTAGGTGACCGATAAACGAAGCAGTGGTTCAGCAGCTGTTATTATCAACGTGCAAAATGTCAACGATGCCTGTCCGGTAGTTAAACCGGCTTCCCAAACCGTACAAATAACTGATCCCGTCCAACCAAATTCCATAGTTGCAGTTGTCCGCGTAAAAGATATCGACAGTATGAATCTCACTTATGCAGTTTCCGGTGGCAGTGACTTGTTCAGTGTTGATGAACATGGAAGTATCCGAACTGTGTCTGAAATAGATATTAATACAGCCGTCAGTTACCAACTCACTGTCTCAGCTTCAGACGGAGTCTGTACTCGAAATGCTTCTGTAACGATAACAGTGAATTCTCTTGCACCGTGTCCGGACTGTAATGATTTTAAATTTGGTTCCACTCGATATTCAACCTCCGTCCAGGAGAATGTTAATCAAGGTGGTCCTATCTTGACAATTGGCACTGTAAGTCAAGTAACAACAACTTACGAGCTTGCTGATAAGTCTGTCGCAGCTTTTATTCGAGTGCACAATGAAACAGGTACGTAAATCACTAATCACTACAATATTATTAACTTAGAAAGGTAAACGCGGAAAATAAAGGAGGGAAAGAAAAGATGTTGAACCACATGATTTCAGGAGATGAAGTCGTCTTTTCTTAGTCAAATCTCAAAAGCATATCCAAAATTCATTTTGACATGATTATCTTTGTATTATCTTTTCATTTAGGTCAAATCTACCTTCGAAAGGCTCTCGATTATGAGACAACAAAATCGCTTCGATTCGACGTCACTGCAACAGCTTCCGGAAGTAAATCCCAAGTTTTTGTCACGTCGACCAGTGTTGAAATAACCGTCATCGATGTGGATGACAACTGTCCAGTTTTTACAACTCCGTCTTACTTTGAAGTGTCCGTCAGCTCTCCCCTTGTGTCCGGTAGGATAATTTCACATATGAAGTTCGGAGATGAGGACAGCTTCACCAATCATGTCTTCTCTGTAACCAGCGGTCTCTTCGAGATTGATAGCTTTGGTATGCTACGAAGCAAGACGATGCTTACATCTTTGTCAGACCAGTTTTATAATGTGTCAGTACAAGTTCGTGATACCCGGTGCAGTGCGACCAGTTATGTGGGTGTCCATTTGAAATCATGTGATAATCCGTCCACTCACATGTTCGCATCAAACGGAATGTACGAAGTGACCGTGAGTGAAGATCGACCAATCGGTACCAGTGTTGTGAAAGTAGCCATTAATGGAAATCAATCTCATTCCTTCTCCATATTGGGATCAGCTGCTAATCAACAATTTGCAATATCACCATCAACAGGTAGATTTTTAAATTTAGATTTGTAGATATGAATAATGTTCAAGAACTCAATCATTGTTTTTTTTTAACTCAATTTCGTTTCTTGCCTTGCCTTGTCTTAATTATTAATTCATTTCTCTTTCTTAAAATTTAGGTGTCATCAGTTTACGCAAAACACTGGATTACGAATCAATTAAACTTCACAAATTCAATGTCCGAGCGGATATAGATGGTGTCTTCTCCTCATATGCCACAGTCTTCGTCGATGTCATAAACGCTAACGACAACTGTCCGAAATTCTCTTCATCTTCATTTACGTCAACTTACACCGGACAGCCAGAAGCAGGTTCCACTGTGTATTACGTCATCGCATCCGATGCAGATGGATCAAATGTGCAGTATTCCTTCATTGCTGGTAACAGAGACGGTTTGTTCTCAATTGATAATGAAGGCGTGGTTAAATTCACTAAGAGCCTTACAAGGTCCTTCTCACAGCTGTACGGATTGACCATACAAGCTTTCGACGGGGTATGCAAGAGAACGACAGTCCTGAATATTAACGTGACGGCATGTCGCCATCCTTTTGAATACCAGTTTAAGCAGACGCAGTACACATTTGACTTAAGAGAAGATCGTGCAATTGGTGTAGTCGGACAAGTAATGACGGGAAGTGTCCGTAATGTTGAGTACTCGATAAATACAACAGCTCCGTTCTCCATCAACTCTGAAGGTAATTTTTATGTTTTGACTAATTTTCCCACACACAAATTTTTATAGGAAAGTATCCCAATCCCAAGCCAGTATGCATTTTACAATTATTTTTTTTGCATGACCCCTCACCCTTTCTTCTGAGAGTAGTATAAAATGGCGGAACTAGCTTGAAGGTTACGGAACATATCAACTAGATTCTTTAGAATTTTGGTTCAATTTTGGGTTTAATGATAAGAACATAATCTAACTGAACTATTCTTCTTCTAGGTGTGATTTTACTCACTAGTCAACTCGACTACGAAACATCTAAACATTACAGTTACGACGTTAAGGCAAAATTCAACGATGGAATGACATCGTATGTCCGAATCACTGTGAACGTTGTGGACGTGAATGACATATGTCCGGTATTCAGCCAATCAACATATTTCGTCCAGCATACGGAACCAATCCAACAGAATCTCATCGTTGCTTCAACCATGGTTACCGATGGTGATACAACCGGTACATTGACGTACACCATCCAATCTGGTGATAACAGATTCGGTATTAAAAGTGACGGAAAGGTATACACCAAGACGGCGATCGACAATCAAACGAGTACCGCGTCTACAACGACTGTTCTTAAAGTGAGCGTCAGTGACGGTATCTGCAGTCGCGAAGCCGATGTGCAGATTACTCTTAATAAGGTGGTTGTTAGAAGCTATCTCTTCAAACAGCCCTTGTATCAATATTTGATCGATGAGAATGTATCTGTACCACGGGTGGTCGGAACGATAGCCAATTCGCAACACACTGCAACATATTCGATCGTTGGAGGGAATGCTTACTTCACTATAAACGCAACTACAGGTAGTTAAATTCTTTTAGAAGTGACAAATTTTATAACCAGTAAGAACAAATAGTAATTATCCCTTAACTCCGACTTCTTGATGAATTGATAAATATTGAGTTTTTTTGGTTTAAAATTCTGTTATATGTATTTAAATCTAATGGATGATTTTCTTTTTCAGGTGTTATTACGCTAGTTAAACCACTCGACTACGAAACGCAAAACGTGTACTACGTCCAAATCCGTGCTACCTTCTCCAATGAAATCACAGCTGACACGATTGTCAAAGTCACAGTAACCGACATAAACGATAACCTTCCAGTGGCTACAGCCCAACCATTCCAAGCAACCATCACACCAAACTTCCCAATTGGTTCAATCATTTCGAAGATCTCAGCCACTGATCTTGATTTATCATCAGTGTTCACTTATACCATCACCAGTGGCAACACACGAGGACTGTTCAGTATCGACAGCAGTGGTATTGTGAAGACAATCTCGTGCATAACTGAACAAGATGCAGGAACAGTTATATCCCTCGTCATTCGAGTATCAGATGGCACTAATCATGTTGATGTTCCGCTTTCGATTTCCATCCGATCTACAGGTGACCGATTCTTTGTAGGAAATTGTGGAAAAGATTGTCCGACAAACTATGGTATGCCACACACTTACAGTTTTGGACAAGGTTTATACGTCATTACCGCCTCAGAAGACATTGCATTGAACAGGAAATTAGCTGATTTCTCCTTGAAAGGATCGTTCTCAAACGTCACCTACAGTATAGTTGAAATCACCACTTCATTTATGATGAACGGGTCGAGTTTGGTGCTAAAGAATAGCCTTGATTACGAGACGACTAAAAACCATTATTTCAGAGTACAGGCGATGGTAGCAACGAACTTTGGTGGCGTTGTCACTTCAGAAGTCGGAGTTTTAGTTATTGTGTCAGATGTTAATGACGTCGCACCTACAATCGTATCACAAGGTATCATCACAGTTTCGGATACGAGTGTCGTCGGACAACCCATTGGCTGCATTAAAGTGTTAGATCCTGATACACAGAACTCAATTCAATATACGGTTATCGGACAATCGCCATTTGGAATAACAGCAGACGGATTTATCATTGTTCGAGCTGATCTCAGTAGCCGTACTGGTGAATTGATCACGATGAGTGTCCGCGTTTCGGACGGTCGGAATCAAGTTACCAGTTCTGTGAGCGTACAAGTTCATCAGACAACGTACACAGCTGAGTTGAGTGAAGATGCTGTTATTGGTACGGTCGTCTTAAGGTTGAGCAGTTTGAATACAGGTTTCATCTACTCTTTACATAACACGTATGGAGGAGTGTTCACAATTAACTCAACCGCAGGTTCGTTAGATTATTTTCGTAATTTTATATCGTTCTCCCTTTCTTTCAATCGAAGTCGAATGCCTGAATATCTTGCATCTAAAAACGAAGTAGCACGACAACATTTTTCTTCCCTCACATTAAATGTTAAACAGATTTTCTATTATTTATTCATCTAAATGTTTTATGGTTGTCGTACTTGTGCACATAAAGATACCTCGGCCTTTTACTGTTACAGTGAAAACTAAAGTTCTCCATTTTAATGTCATAACGAGTTCAATGATTTTCATTCGTTTTTACTAGCATGATAGCTTTTATTTTAATAACTTCATATCTCATTTATCTTTAGGCGTCATCACGCTCACAAAGACTCTTGACTACGAAACAAAATCATCGTACATCCTTATCGTCAATGCTGTTGACGGCGCTGGACTAAGTCGTAAAGTTGCACACGTCACCCTTGGATTGAAGGATGTGAATGATAACGCTCCCGTCCTTTCACAGATGGTCCCTGTTACACTGGGCGAATTCACAATGGTCGGAACGCAAGTGTTCACTGTCCGTGCTTTTGATGCGGACACTACCGGACAGACGACGTATAGTATGACCGGTGGTGGTGGATTTTTTACTATCAATTCAGTAACGGGTGTTATTACCCTTGCAAAAGCGTTGTACACAGGATTGAGTAGTTCGTACGTGCTAACATTGAACGCTCGAGACAGTGCAGGCTTCACAGCTCAGACCATCACGTTTAATGTTAACCGCATCAGCGCAATGACCTTGGGCTGTGTTGGGTTTACAACTGTGGGTTATGCAAACCCGAGAGACATCCTCGTCTCAGAATCTGAACCAGTTGGAAGAGTCTTAGGATCGATTTCCGCCAATACCGGATCGAAATTCAGCACGATGACATATTCGTTGGATGAAGTTTCAGCTGAAATGTTCGCTATCACGATTAGCGGTAAGTTGTCGCTCAAGAAGTCGTTGGATTACGAAACAGCTAGGTCGCACATGATACTCGTGAAAGCTACCGACACCCTTCGTAACACATCAAGCACGTGGTCACTTAACGTCATGGTTCTTAATGCAAATGAGCACATCCCGACCATCACTGCCACTTCATTCTCGGTAAACGAAAATGCAGTTGTCGGTAGATACGTTGGACGAGTATTTGCACAAGACATGGATGCGATATCGGAACTCACCTTCACGTTAAATCACACGAAATTTCAGATCGATGCACAAACTGGTGTGGTGACAGTCAAAGGTGTACTAAATGCTCTCGTGACGAGCTCGTACAACTTAAAGATATGCGTCGGTGATTCCGTTCACGTCATTTGTCAGACTGTCGTTGTCACGGTTCTTAATATTAACGACGGAGCGCCGATATTCTCAGTTTTAGAGAAACGTGTCGGACTTGAAACTAGCTCTACAGCCGGTAGTGTCGTCACGTTAGTGACGGCCACTGATAATGATGGTGATCAATTGACGTACACGATTGAATCGGGTAATGCACTCATCAGTTCTGTCTTTACCATTAATTCTACAACTGGTGAAATCTTGTTAAAGATTTCATCACCGGTACCAAACATCTATGTGTTCCTGGTCTGCGCCTCAGATGGTAAGTTTAAATCTTGCATTCCAATCACTGTGACAGTTGCTACGGTAGCTGCTGCCGCAGTCCCTCTGTTCCAGACTCCAGCATACATGGCCAAGGTGTACACAACGACAGCTATTGGCACTGTTTTGTTACGCATCTACGCAACAGACTCTACACGAGCCATTTTGGAATACGGGATAGTGAGTGGCGACAAAACTCACTTCGCGGTTGGACGGTATAGCGGTGACGTCACAGTACGCCGTACGGATACACTTGTAGGAGGCAAGGTAATGTCACGTGATACGTATACTAACTTTTAAAAAAGTTTTTCATAATTGTTCTCTTTAGTTGGTTAGAGATAATACCTATGTCTTATTTTTTCTTTTACTACAGAATGACTTCCTTAAGATAAATGTTAACATAATGTGATATGTGGGAAACTTGTTTTGACAATGTTTGTCCTTGTGATAGAACTATTAAAAAAAAGCGAAATTTGGTTGAACACCCCTAAATGGCCCATTTTCCCCGAAAAAGATAACAAATATAAAAAACTAAACCTTTTTCATTTCATTCTAGGTCTACACACTAAACATCACCGCAACGAATCAGGCCACACGAAAAGTCGGCTTTACATCCGTTCTCATCGCAAGCATCAAGAACGAAACAAAGCCGTCCAGTTTCATCAAGAGTGTGGACGGAACAAAAATGACGGTCCAATTCAACTTAGGCACGTTCGAGCAAGACAAGGCTGGTTACTACATGCTGATAGGTCAGAAGTACAGCGAGACGATGGATCCGATCAATAACGTACTCCCCCCTGTGAGTTGGTATTACGTGAAAAATGTGCCTGGGTACGAGTTCAGAAAGTTCTACATTGCTAACGTGACCAAGGCTGAGCTCGATCAGTCGAGATCGAACAAGAGAAAGCGAAGAGAGGTAAGCAGTGTTAAATTGCAAGGCTTCCAACATTAGTCAGATAATCATGTAAAAATAGCTATTTCCTCAAGAAATTTTAATATTTCGATATCATAGCAGAATGGCGATAGTGTGGTGGAAACAGACTGCTGGGATGAAAAATAGAAGTTTCCCCTCCACGTTTTTATTATTTCGTTAATAGTCTCCTCTCACTATCGTCAGTCAGCCTTGGCTATTAACCGCAAAGTCAACCTAGAAAATTTAAAAAATATTAAGCTCCCCTCATCTTCATTAACATAGCTGTCCTTTATCAATTATCCTCCTTATTTTGTAGATCAAGAGTGCTGATCAAACAAGTTTAGATTATATCGCAGGATCTGATCAAAATTGTGCTGATGCTAAATTCCAGACGCAAACAGCTGTGTGTAATGGAAAGTTGGACGAAGGAACCCTTTACAGGTGAGTGAAGAATTGATAAACTGCTGTAGAAAAACTTAAACATATCTTTTACTGATGCATAAAAAGACTTATAATCATGATTAAAGTAACTATTTCGTCTTTCGTTTCTCTTTTAGATTCCAAATGCAAGCTCATTACACATCTGGAAAGATTGTAGTTGATATCCCGATCGACCAATCGCCAACTACAGCTAAACGAACAGGTAGGCTGCACATGTGCACTGATTCACAAAAATCTAATGAAAATTCACTCCAGTTTATATCCCAAGTTATTTCATCTCAAGTCGTGAGGACTGTATTTAGTCCGACTTCACTTGTTATAACTCGGGGGTTCAACTAAATTTCTTGACCGGGAATCTTACTGCTGGGGAATGATTCAGAAATAGTAAAGATATAGCAGTAATTTTTGCACATACTCATTCTGTCTTCTCCTTTTTTAGCTATCACAACACAAGCATCCGCTACGTCACCCTTACAAGCTGGTATCATGTACTGGATCATTGGACTCGTCATCCTCGGTGTGTTGTTCTGGATGGCCCTTCTAGTTATCGTCATCCTGTTGTGCTACAAACGCCGATACACACCGCTCGATGAGAGAAACGGCCGATCTCCACAACCGATCACCACCATGATGTTAGGAGGAGATAACCCACCCACCACCAAGGAGAAAGTGAAGCAATACAGGCCATCAGCCTACTACCAGGTATGATATGGATCTAAGTCGTAGTTATTTAACCATTTCCATTTAGTATATAATAGACATTCCCAAGGTACCTCAAGGAGGAAAACATAGTCGTATTGTTCACGCGCGGTTCACATAAAATACAGTATTGAAAGTATAAGCAAATTCTCTTTTATTAAGCTAAAAGTTTTCCAGACTTATTTGTTAAGATTACTTGTTTTTGCCCTCAAAAATCTTCAAAAAGGGATTCAAATACAAGATATAAAAAGTGCATGTAACGTCAATTTCTTTTTCACTTTTCCAGGAAGTGGATGTTGACGTGAAAGGACTCGGGACCGACTCATCACCTTCAACCTCGTCATTCGAACAACAACAACCGGCTGAAGGAAAAGGCATTGTCGTTGAATCGGACATGGATGTGTACGATACCGCTCTCACCCTCACACCCTCCATGGTGATCCTCGACGACCTCGAAGATGGAGAGCTGATGGATTCTCCATCGCAGAGTCCCATACAACCACCACGTGAATATGATACTGAATCACAATGCATGAAATTCGGCGAGGATAAGAACGACTGGGAAAACATGGACATTAAGTTGACAATCGATCCGTCCGGTGTGAAGGATCCGGTCATCACAAAAGCTGAAGCCGACCCAGAACATTATGGTAAGAAATTCAGTGCAATTCCGTCCCCTGGTCCAAGGGTTAAACCACCGTTAAGAAATCTAATTAAGATCCTTTGTTTCAACAATTGTACGCTTTTAGTGATTCTTCCTCTCGACTGTTTGGTTTATTTAACTTACCTCAGTGCTTTTTAATAACATGACCCCCGTATGGTAAAAAGATTTCTGAAGATCCTCCGTTACCTAAAGTCATTTTATACTAAACTCCGGTGATTTATCAATTTGATCAACTTGATCTTGTATTGGTCGAAAGTTCAATCTCTTTTGAGATTGTAACCCAGGTAAAATGTTGAACCAAATCCAAAAGGGAAGGAAGTTTGCGGCTTCAACTTTTGCTAGCTAATAGATATTCCTGTTAAAACTGGCCTTGCATAAAAAGCTTGGATCCTTATGTTAATTTTTTTCTTTAGAAAAATCATTTCCTCCACCACCCGTTATATCGCGCAATACCTCCGATACTTCAGGTAAGAGAATAGTAAGTTTGCATTTCTCAACTGTTCACAAATTGATAGTTTTCTTTTTTAATTTTTAGACTTGCTTACTTTTCTGCAGTGATAACCTTCTTTTTATGCAGGGCATAGTCTTATGGATATGCCCAAATCTAGAATAAAACGCACTTCTAAAAGGATAATCTAACAAATCAATTGATACTTCTTTTCTACTTTTCTAATTGTTTATTGTTCGTGCAAATTTGTTTATTCAAGATGACATAAAAAGACATGTCAAAGCCAAAAGATAAGTGATAAATTAGGTTTTTTGGTGCCTTGAGAGCAAAATCATCAACCAGTTTTCATAGATGTTTTACTTTTCTCTATTGCAGATTACGAAACGATCAAGAAAACCGTAACGACGACTATATCGTACGACAATCATGGCAACGTCATCTCTGAAGAAACGTTAGAAAAAACCGAAACCTCTTAACACGTTATGAAGGAGATTCTACGACGCAAACTTAAAAGCAAACATGCTCCCTGCCTTTAGTGCGGGAAATTACATGAACAAGAAACGCTTGTGACATTATACAAATCAAGAAAACAAGCGAACAATTCAAAAAATGAAAAACACTTCATACATCTTTTTATATTAAGTATAGTAAACCTAAAGTATTAGAATTATTTTTTTACCTCTTGTAAATTATAAATTAATAAATATCTTTTGTTAATTTTTGAGAAGATAAACACATACACACAAGCATTTTTATTTATTCGTGTACGAAGAATTCATTGTCAGACTGTTCCCACCGACAATTCTCTTTTAAAGTCTTTTAAAGTTGGATAGGTATGCGCCGATGTTCAAATTTGGCCCGAATTTTAGTGGTATGCCGACCCACAGATTTTCTTCGCCTTAAGACTCTTGGCCAGTTTTTGAGGATTACTCTTAACGATTTTAGCATTCGATAATTCATCTTCTTTCTTGTTACAATCTGATTAATCTGCATTACGAAACTATTATAAATGAAAGCACAATACAGGCACGGTACAGGCGAGGAAAAAGGTCACTAAATTTGCTACATTTTTGTAAAGTTCCAAACTATGAAGATAAGATGAATACAAAAGGATTTTTTCGAAATCGTAATGTTTCTCGGATTGTAGATTGATGCCCTTGATATCTTTATTTTATGTTTTCCAAGATCTCACAGATTTTTTATTGATTTCTTAGTTTAAATTTATAAAGACGGGTCCCTATAGCTTTGATTTTTTTGGATAAAAAATCTGGTTAGTTTGACAGCAAAAGTACTTAAATCTGTTCACAAATATTTGGCACAGATATTTATCTTTTGAGATAAAAGCTTTGCATTTCACGGTTTTTCTTAGTTTTTTGACGTATGGAAGATATAGTTAGGTAGTTATTGTGGGGAAAAAATATCAGCATGCGTCTAAATTCAAAAATTTGAAACAACAGGCCCAAGGACAGACCAAGATCAAGTCACTTCACTTCCATCTCATAAACAAACAATTTATGCTTTGAGATAATTTCCGGAGGTAATTTAACACAGGATTCAAGATCGTTATTCCTCGTTACATTGACCATTAAAAATAATGAGCATGGAAATTTTTTCGGAAAAGCGTGGAATGTCAAGCCAATGATGCAATTTTAAATAAAGCGCAATGGTTAAAATAGACTACAAATGGTTTAGTATTTACAAGATTCATTAATTAAGTTAGTAAATGTTATATATTAATGATATATTTACGATTTATAAGCAGACCCCCGTCCAAATACTCCAAACGTAGGATAAATCGAAATGTAAATATAAAATGACTCTACCTAGGTGTGTTCTTGGGCCCGTTATTTGAATAAATGTGGTAAAATATTTATGCTGAATTGATATCATTATATTTTTGGCCTGCAAAAGTCAGCGGTTCTATGAGAAGCAAATGTTCTTCTTCATTTTTTCCACCTTTAAAATCTATTCCCAACTTTTTTTACCCACCGTACTAAGTCATTATCTTCTATGCGCAAAAAAATAAGAATCTATGCTAACTATTTGTAAACAGACTTAAGTAATGCGTATGGAAATATTTATCGAATAGTAATAAATGTTTCTTGGTATCAGCTGATAATGTTAGTTCTATACAAATGCGATAACATATTCGTTGCTCAACTTGGAAAAGCAGATTGTCTTTATGGGCAAGAATACCAAGATACGAAAAACTATTCGCGGACAATTCATGGTAAATGCCCACAGTTGGAAAAGTAATTCTTCGTTTATTTTCTTAGTTTCTGAAGTCTTGATGTGATTTGATCAGAAGATGATAAGTAAGACGGGCGGACTGAGTAGTTTGATACCTACCATGTTGCAAAGTCTTTTTACTGATGATCAAATCCATATCTTTAAGTGAAAATAAATACAAAGATTTAGTATGTAACCGAGTACTTATCCCGCTTCCTACAGGGCTTTAGCACAATACTTAGTTCAGTACTTCGATGCCCTGCAGGAAGCGGACGAACTCCTCGTTTTAAATATAAATAAATGATTCTCGTAATTATTTTCATTTCAAATTACTCGCCCTAAGCAATATTTTCATTATTTCATCCTGAAATTGTCTTCGAAGCTGATTTTGGCTCAAATTTTAGTCAGAATTTTTTTCAATATACAATTTAACTTTACTGAGTTTCTTTTCAGTTGTCCATTGACAGGTTGTCAACTATATTCAGGGTGATTCATTTTCTTCACTGCAACTTTTTATCATGTCTGCAATTTTTATTTTTAAATCCTTTCGTCCAAAAGTTAAGGGATGACATCGTTCGACACTTTTCTTCATTTTGCAACATTGGCAAACATTTTGAATATCAGAAATTCAAAAGCAATACTTTTTAATGTTTAAAATAACAATTAAATTATCTTTCAAATGAAAAAAAACGCAAGTCAAAAGCTTTTATCGCTATAATGAGACAATGTATTTTACATTTTCGGCCTCCTACTCCTTCATACCCCGGTATAGTCCACCCCTAGTATAAAGTCATATTCGAAGTTTTATATTTGATTATTCCAATTGAATTGCTTTTTTACAGTAATGAAATTCTATCTGATAAGAGTTATTCGGAACGTTCTGTTTCTTTACGACTGTGTAAGAGGGTAGATATTTCTTACGCGATAAAAATTGAGTTTCTTTTTGAGCATCTAGAGATGTTATGAAAATTTAGAGTAATAAGTTGCCAAAAGATAAGTAAATCGTGCGCTTTACGGCGAGTTCAAACTAACGGGAAACGATTAAATTTCCAGGTAAAAAGCACATTTTGAAGCCTTTATCCTCACCTTCAAATTCGTTTTAACAGTGTGCTCAAGAGTTATAAACTAATATTTGCGGTTTAAAACTATAGTCCAGTCAAAATTGACATCTACCCAGACATTTTAACTATCAAGCTGATTTTTTGTTTACAACATCTTTAAACCT
>JAUKPT010000101.1:0-27869 GCA_032273505.1 Nanomia bijuga | reverse complement strand
TTGTCTCTGATCTACGGACATATGCCTATTCCTTCGATTGCGTCGAGAAATAATGATCGCCTGTGGCCACCTGGCGAGAACCCTTCACTCGAATCGCCTGATCAGCGTGTGAGGGACACCTGGACCCCCGCCCGGAATTCGTGACCGGAGTTAGCGACTCTTCTTCGAGATGTGCATCGTGATTTCAGCGGTAACGAATGCGGTGCCCTGGACGTCGAGAATATCGACAGGTACAACGAGTTCAGTTGGGGTGTCGGTGAACTCGGGTATCTGATCGAGGCGTGCCACGGAGGTGACGGCAGTGGTTGCTTTGGCTTTGTACTCGACGGTCATTCCGACGGGAATCCAGCGGTGGGTCGGCGGGACCGTCGCATCGGTCATCATGCCGGCAGCGAGTTCCGCCATATTGCACGAGGCGATCGCGTGGTAGCTGCCGAGATGGTTACGCACACTGCGCCGGTTGGGGGCCTGCACCCGGCACAGGCCCGGTCGCATCTCGAGAATCAAGGGGTGAACGCTGCGAAAGTAGGGGGCTTTGAAACACAACGCGCGAGTGAAGATCCAGTTCCCGAATGGCAGCCGTTGCAGCTTGTTCCAGATCTGCAGGTTGGTCCCGATGGGGGCGGTGACAGCACTCATGCGTTGCGGCCCTGGCTCAGTGCTGCGGTGACTGAGGCATACATGGTGGTCTTGATCGCACCCAATGTCCCGCGGTCCTTGCCTGCAATGGGAGTCAGCCGATCGATCGCTGCCGTGACCAGCTCGCTTTCGGCTGCGGTGCCATCGACGAGTCCGGCGTCGAGGGCGTCGGTCGCGTTGTAGCGATGCCCGGTAGTCATTGCCGTCATGGCTGTTTGAGGTGAAAGCTTCGCTTGGATGAGCGCCGCCATACCCGGCGTGAAGGGAATGTTGATGTCGACTTCCGGGAAACAGTAGTACCCGCGGTCCTGGCGCATGAGACGGTAGTCGTGCGCAATGGCGAACATGGCCCCTGCGCCGAAGGTGTGCCCATTGACGGCGGCGAGGGTGGGTAGCGAGAAGGTCAGGATCCGGTTGAACAGCGCTTGGACCTGTCCGACATACCATTCGGCCTGGTCGCCATGGGACATGAGCCATTCGAGGTCGAGTCCGTTGGAGTAGAACTTGCCGGACCCCACCGTGATCAACCCGCGAGCGTTGTTTTCGACCTCGGTAAGGTGGGCGCCCACGGCCTCGAGCCACTCCGGTGAGAAACGGTTTTCGTCCTCGCCGAGGGTCAGTACCGCAATATCGTTTCGAATCTCTACTGACGCAGTCATGAACGGTGTCCTTTATTTACGTGCCACGGGCTCGTGTGCCCCGGGGTGGTTGATAACTCGGGTAGGGGGAGTGCCAGGATGGCGCGGACGGCGACGGCCAGCCGCTCCCTGACTGCGGGGTCAGGTGTTCGCGCACCTCGCAGAAGCAAGGCGCCGGGTAGTTCGACAACGCAATCTCTGATGACGCGCACCGACTCTTGGTCGACGCGCCCCCACATCGAGTCCGACAGCTGGCGCAGCAGGTCGGCGATGGAAGTGTCGAGCTTACGGAGATCGTCGGCGATGGAGTCGGGAATATCGGCGGAGCCGAGCAGTTCTCCTCGGCGCACCGTCAGCAAGAACCGACCCGACACAGGTGATTCCAGCAGAAACTTCGCTGGCGCATCTGCTGCGGCGACGACGGCCTCGACCGCGCCCTCTCGAGGCTTCTGGCCGGTTACTGCGTCGATCGCTGTATTTTGGACGTCAAGGAATCGTCGCGCTGCTCGCAGCCAGGCGCTCCCCACCAGTCCGGCACGTGATCCGAAAGCGTGATAGATCGCCCCGTTCGACACCGTCGTCAATTCCGACAACCGGCGGACAGTAACCGCCCCGGCACCGGACTCGACGGCTAGCGTCTCGGCGGCATCGAGCAACAGATCGAGATCATGGATCCGTGGACGTGGCATGCCCTAAGGGTAGCAGAGCGTGCGCTCTAATATCAACGCGCTCTAGGGTTGCGGCCGATCAGGCGATGATCGGAGGTCGATGATGGTGAAGAATTTGGTCACATCGGTCGGACACCCCCGCCGCATTCACGAGAGGCAGGGGGACGTGCGGCAAGTCGTGCAGTGGATTTAGTTCCGATCTTCCGTCAGCTGCTTGAGTGCGTCGATGCGTCGCGTCGGCTGGCCCGATAGTTCGCGAGCGGGTGCCGCCGCGTGACGCCCGTGTCCCGCTGGTCCCCACACTGACTGGCTGAGGCCCTCTCGGCAGCTGCGAGCGGAAGGGGGGCACTGTCCTCCGAATGTTGGACGCAATTGGTTCGGTGGCGACGGCACTTGCTCTTCGCGAAGCAAGTTGAGCCGAACACATGTCGGAACTGAGCGAAGGCGAGTGGCCCCGAAATTGAGCTGACCTCGTGTTTGCCGCCGTGTTGTGTGGCTACGCGAGTCCTTTGGCTGCCGTGCAGGGGCGCCGCCGGGGAAAAACATCCAACGAAGCATTGACGAAAATTCAAATGATAGTTAGATTAAATTGTGAGGTGAATCTCCTTGGCCGTGGGGCCGAGGCGCTCGCGGTCCGGGTCCTGAGAGGTGGATGTAATGCCGAAGTTCGACATCAGCAAGAATGTGCAGGAGCACGATCGGTTGCTCGCGATTCTGGAGAATCCGAGGCACCGACGAATCATAGAAAACTATCGCCGACACGCCCTGTTGGAAGTTATGGGCTATTGGGAGCAGATTTTCGAACCGGACATGACTGTGGAGGTTCCCATTTACAAGTTCAACTATATGGGGATAAACGGTGACATAGTCGGTGAGGATGTCCGAAAATTCTACAAGGAATTTGCCGAGTCGGGCAGAAGTGCAATTGTTGTTACCGACGAGACAATCGTAGTAGGAGACGAGGGGTTCGGAACAAAGGCGTATCAAACACAATTTTTCACTGGAGAAACTATTCGCGAGCTCGGATTTGAGGCGGAGGACCCTGAGGCCTGGTATTCCTTCAAGCAGTTGATAATTTCATTCTGGCCCTATGATAGGAAATGTCGGATGATTGGCGAGTGGGGAAGTTCTGTGGGGCAACCTGAAATTGAAAGGGTCGACGATGCGGATGTGATCAGTGTCCAAGACGCGCGAGTTGCACTGGAACCGTTGCTGCGTCCGTTGATCGAGAAAGTTCCAGTAGGGGTGTGACTGCACATCGGCAGTAGGTGAACCATCCCGCCGTCCGGCAGCTGCATAGCTGGGCGGTCCGACCACGCTTTTTCGCTTTCTCCTCGGAGGTAATACCTAAATGAGTCAACTGTTCGGTAGCGTGCGGCAACTCGGATATGTTGTTCAAGATTTGGATACCGCCCTCGACCGCTGGATCAACGATCTCGGTGTGGGGCCATTTTTCAAGATCGACAATGTTCCGCTGTCCGAATTCTCCTATCGTGGCGTGCAGAGCCGACCTGAACTGAATATCGCATTGGCATACGCGGGTGACTTACAAATCGAGCTGATACATCAGCTAAACGACGCGGACACCCCCTATCGAGACTTTCTGGAGACGTGCGGTCCGGGCCTGCATCATGTTTGCGCTTTTTCGACCGATTACGATTCTCTGCTGGCAAAGTTTGCTGATTCCGGACGTGTACCCGAGTGTGAAGGGGCAATTTCCAATATATCGAGGTTCGCATACTTCGACGTCGATAACACAGATGGAACCGTAATCGAAATTGGTGATTCAGCAAAAGCGCCCGAGCTCAGCAAAACATTCGAAGCTATGCACCAAGCATCGGTCAACTGGGATGGGCTACAGCCAATTCGCCAGATGTCACTCTAGATTGTTAACGTATCAATCTAAGGACTCGGCGGCAAATCGCATTCAAGGCATCGGTGAGACTACTGCACTGTGATCCGAGGGAGAAAAGATAATATGGACCTACAGCTTCGAGGAAAACGGGTGCTGGTCACGGGAGGTACGAAAGGGATCGGCGGCGCCATTGTCGACCTGTTCGTGGAGGAGGGAGCGGAGGTCAGCTTTTGTGCTCGTGATCGTGATGAGGTCGAAGCCAAGCGCATCGCAACAGGCGCCGACGGCCGCATGCTTGACGTTGCCGACGCCGACGCGCTGAGTAGATGGGTTCATGACGTGGGAGAGACTGGCGGGATCGACATTCTCGTCGCCAACGTCAGTGCGCTCGCCAGCGGATCAGAGGACAAGGATTGGCAAACATCGTTCAATGTGGATCTGATGCATACGGTGCGGATGTCACGGGCGGCTACGCCATATCTTGCTGCTAGTGCACAGGCTTGCGAAGGTGCTGCGTCGGTTATCGCAATCGCCAGTGCGGCCGCCCGAGAGATCACATTTCCGGACCATTCGTACGGAGTGATGAAGGCGGCTATCGCACACTACGTCGGCGGATTGGCCCGGCACTTGGCACCCAAGGGCATTCGGGCGAATGTCGTATCGCCGGGGACTGTTTACGAGATGGGCGGATTCTGGTCTTTGGTGGAAGGTAGTGATCAGAAAATGTTCTCGGCTGCAATGAATTTGAATCCTCGTGGGCGGATGGCTAGGCCGGATGAAATCGCTTACGCCGTGGCGATGCTGGCGAGTCCCCGAGCGTCGTGGATCAGCGGATCCAATGTGCTTGCTGATGGGGCCCTCACCCGGGCCGTGCAGTTCTGACTGACCTGAATTCGAGTATCGCAGGTCACGTACTCTGACGTCGTTGCCGAGCCAGGGCTGAAATTCGGCTGAAATTCGGCCACCCTGCGCAGGTTCCGATTGAACTCATGAGATCTCGGGTCATTTGCCGTTCCAATGACCAAACTGTCGACGGGAATTTTGTTTGACGCCAGGATGTCAGTGCAGCGATCCTAGATGAGGAAGCACTTGTTCTACGATGGTTCGTATGACACGTTGGGAGTCTTCCGAACCGGCGGCGATCTGAAGAAGCACTGTCTCGGTGCCGGCATCGGCGAATTCTCGCAGCCGTGCCACGACATCGTCGGGTGAGCCGAGCAAAAGATATTTGTCCGCAATTTTGGTGAAGTCCTGACGGTAGTTGGCACTTACCGCCGCGAGTCCTGTTCTGTGCGCCCAGTTCCGGTCGTCGTCGACGCACGTCCACGCCAGGACCGCGCCCTGTACTTCCTCAGCGCTCCGGCCGTGCTCGGTTGCGTGTCGGCGGACCTGCGTGAGGGTGGTGCTCATCATTTGTGGATCGACCATGTAGGGCATCCATACGTCGGCGAAGCGGCCCGCTCGGCGAATAGCTCCGTCCTTGCGTCCGCCGAGCCACAGTGGTGGCCCGCCACGTTGGTGCGGCGGCGGCTGGAGAGCAACTTCGGTCAGACGAGTGAACTCTCCATCGAATGTGATCTTTTCGCCTGTGAAAAGCTGTTCAATCACGTGTAATCCTTCGGTGACACGTCTGAACCGCTCATCGATTGAGACGCCCACTGCGGCGAATTCGGCGGGGTACTCACCACCGCTGCCGATTCCCAATTCGAAACGACCGCCAGACACGCGGTCCAGACTCGCGGCTAGCTTGGCAACCAGGGGAGCGGGGTAGAGAGGCAATAAAGTCACTGCGCTGACCAGCCTGATTCGGCTCGTCGCCCCGGCGGCGGCGGCGAGTTGCACGAAACTGTTGGGCGTGGCTGTGTGGAAGAAGAGGTGCTCGCCGGCGCCGATGTAGTCGAACCCGACATCCTCAGCTTTTCTGGCGTCGGTTACCACTGTGTCCATGTTCGAGAGGTTCAATCCGACCTTCAACCTAGCCTCCTTGTGGGTTATGTCATGCGCGACCGTGTCCCTGTACGTAGGGTTCCGATCGATCATCCGTACATTTGAATATAGTTTAGATTATTCGGTTGCGTGCCGTTCGGGGCGTTCGAATACGTGTTCCGTGTAGTGGTGGCAACCCTCCCGTTCTTCTGTAGATGCCGTCGATCGGACGGGATGACCTTCACTGGGCGGGCCCCGCCCAGTGAACGTCGACGTAAGCCGCCCATCAGCACACGTCGGCGTGTTTCGGTTGCGGGCATCAAGTACTGGCACCCAATTCGGCAGGTCTTCGCCTCGCGTGAACTGGCGCCTCGTTCCAATATATATAATTTATTGTAGAGTAAAATTCTGCGGTTGCGAGCGACCCGGAGGATTCTGGCCGTATTGACATCTTCGGGGGTAGGCGCTGGCGAGCGTGCGATGTGTCTCGGCGTGGGAGAACGGTCTGCGAACCAAGTCCTCTCATCTGGGAAAGATGGACCGAATCGCCCGCGCTGTGTACTGGAGACGAAAGATTTGGAGTGCGAAATATGTTCAACTTTTTCAGTCATGTGGGAATCGCCGTACACGACCTGGACAGTGCCGTCATGCGGTGGACGAGTGTCTTCGGCCTGAAAGTCGTTGACCGGTTCAGCGTTCCGAGTGAGGGGGTCACCTCGGTCGTACTTTCCACAGGCGGCGCGTACGGGGAGGCGACGTGCGTGGAACTGGTTGCCCCACTGAATTCGAAGGACGTCAGCGCCCCGATCGCCCGCCGTCTAGCCGAGAAAGGTGAGGGTGTCTTCCACTTGGCATTCCGGGTAGATAACGCCGAGAGTGCGTCGTCGTGTTTGTTCGGTGCCGGTCTCCGGGCGATGGCAATGGAAGCGGCTGGGCCTGAGACTGAATCGCGAATAGTAATTCATCCGAAGTCGGCAAACGGTGTCTTGATCGAATTGCTCTCGGGTCCTGTGCCAGCGCATTCGAGCGGCCTCGAATCTTCGTGAGCACAAAGGCTTTGTCCTTGGTGCGCGCAGTCCAGGGGGCCGCGTGTTGCACCGGGATTGTGAATATTGCGTTTGGACGGATCATGATCGCTGTAGGTTCACACCCTAAGTCTTGACGTTGTGATGTCAACGCAAAGCCTGGGTGCTTTGTGAAAATGGCCCTTGCTTGACCTCTCGAACAATTCGGGCCGTACCTCGCGGCAAGGTTGGTAGGCCGCTCAGTGCACCAATCACTCAGGGAGTCAGCATATTCGGCTTCGCACGGTTGAAGATAGAGCCTTCAACGCGTTTTAGGTCCGGAAAGCATGTGTGGGAATCGGTTGACGACCCAGACATATACCTTCGTCGGCCAATTCATTGTTCTTTGCAATGACAAGCGCGAACGAGGTGGGGTCCGAATACGTTCGGAGGACGTTGCACACCGCAAAGGATGAATACCCGGAGGTGTCCCGCAAGACGCTGCTCACCCCCGCCGATCTCTGCAAGAGGCTCCGAGGCGCTGACTTGACCAGGCGGAAAGTTGGCTGGCCCGTTCAGTCACGTTGGCCAGGATGGTGCCTAAATGCCACGGCCCGCAGACTCATTGAAGATTGGTATAGGTTGTCCGACGGACTGTCGCCTTCGCGCCGATAGTTGTGAGTTGCCCGTGGATGCACGTCGACTTCAGGCACTGATTTGAAGTCTCGTAGGCGAATATGCAAGCACAGAACACCGATTTTCCTCGCGGTCGCGTACCCGCGCTGAACTTTGATTAGAATCTGTGACATGTCGAAGAAACCTGCGGACGACCTGATCGAACTCAGCGAACATCAGGAAAACAAGGCCGCACGCACACGCTCGCGCATCGTGACTGCCGCCGCCCAGGTTCTCAGCGAAAAGGGATACGCGGGGACTCGACTGTCGGACGTTGCCCGCGTGGCAGACCTGCAGGCGCCGGCCATCTACTACTATTTCGATTCACGTGAAGCGTTGATCGAGGAAGTGGTCCGCTCCGGATCCGAATTAATCCGTGTGCAGGTGAGCAAGGTTCTTGAACGACTCCCCTCGGGCACGCCTCCGATGGACCGGATCTCGGCAGCAGTCGCCGCACATCTCGAGTATGTCCTGCACGCATCTGACCTGACCACCGCTGCGATTCGCAATTCGGGTCAGCTGCCGGAGGGCATGCGCGCCCGCCAGCTCGCAGAACAGGAAGAGTACGGGAGCGTGTGGCGCCAATTGTTCAAAGAAGCTGAGTCTGCCGGACTTCTGCGTCCAGAGCTCGACATCCGTGCTGCTCGCATGTTGGTCATCGGGGCACTCAACTGGGCGGCTGAGTGGTGGGATCCCACGAGCGGCCGACTGGAGGACGTTATCACTACTGCACAGAGCTTGGTTCGCCACGGAATTGGTCTAGCCGACACGGCTGAGCCAGCCCGACCACAGCGCCGTAGCCCACGCACGGCCGCAGCGAAGACTCGTTCATGACCCGGGTCAGGCGCCAGGTTGCAAACGTGTTCTCGACGTGAGGTCACCGGGGACCATGTCCATGGTCAGTGTCACACGCTGTATCCACCGTCGACTGCGAGTGTCTGGCCGGTGATCCATCCCGCGCCCGAGGACAGCATGAATCGTGCGGCTTCGGCGATGTCACTGACGTCCCCGAATCGGCGCAGTGGGATGTTGTGACGGGCGACTTCGAGAACCTCAGGTGTGTAGTCGCCGCGGGCGATCAATTCGTCCCACATGCCGGCGCCCTCGAGTAAGCCCACAGCAATTGAATTTGCCCGTACACCGAATCGCCCCTCTTCTGCAGCGATTCCGCGGATCAGAGCGCGGATGCCTGATTTCGGTACCGCCGAGAGGATGTCGCGCTTCGCGTAGCGATCCACAGCTGGGGTCGTGACTGCCACGATCGCGCCCTGCGTCTGGCGGAGGGGTTTCAACGCCGGGCGTAGCAGGTGGAAGCACGCGTTCAGATCAGAATTGATTGTGTTACCGAATGTCTCGGCACTTTGTTCGGCAATGTATTTCATCGGTATGTGTGGACCGGCGGCATAGACGACCGCGGACAGCGGGGCGGTGGAATGCGCTCGCTGCACTACCTCTTCCGTAGATTCAGGATCGGTCAGATCCGTTTGGTAGATCGAGGTCGAACGTCCGTGTTGCGCTGCAGCTTCTGCTACCGCCTCGACTTCGTCCCTATTGGAACGATAGACAAGATGTAGATTCCATCCGTCTCTTGCAAGTAGATCGGCGATGGCTCTCCCGATCCCCCCAGACGCACCGGCAATGAGTGCCCACCGCTCGGTGTGGCGCACCATTGGCTCCTTTTCGTTCTGTGATTCCTGCATTTTTCTCCTCGTGACTTTCTAACTGGCGGTGCAATGTGGAGCCGAAGACCGACTACCGCACGGATCGCAAGGAGCCTGAAACGCCGCCGTTGTGGCGATCAGGTCGGCTCCGTTTGGAATACCCCAACTCTGAAGGACAGCGAGTGTGTGCTCTCCAGGAGTGGGAGGCCGCCGGGATGTGGTTCCGTCGTAGAGCGAGAATCTCGGTGCAGCACCGGATTCGAGAATCCCGTCTGTGTCGATCAGGGCACGCCGCGCGGCCACTTGAGGATCCTGGGCGGCGTCGGCGAAGGTTTTTACAGGTGTGACGCACGCGTCGACTCCGGCGAATGCATCGACCCATTCGTCTTGGGTGCGAGTTGCGAATATCTCCGCGAACAGTTCGGTTGTCTTCGGCCAATCTTCTTGGCTCTGCTGCCGTTCCGGGTCAGCATGTGCGCCGAGTGTGTGAAGTAACACTGCGTAGAACTTGGGCTCGATGGCGCCTACTGCCATGAATTTGTCGTCAGCGGTTTTGTACACATGATAGAAGGGTGCGCCGCCGTCGAGGAAGTTCGACTCCCGCTGGTCCGACCACGCGCCGGCGGCGCGGATGCCGAGAATGCTGGTCAGTAGATGAGTCACTCCATCGATGATTGCTGCATCTATGACCTGGCCACGACCGGACAACTTCACCTCGTACAAGGCAGAGATGATTCCGATGACAAGATATGTTCCACCGCCACCGAAGTCTCCGAGCAAGTTGAGTGGGATCTGGGGGGAGCCCGACTCGGTCCCTATGGCGTTCAGTGCTCCCGTCACGGAGATGTAGTTGATGTCGTGGCCAGCGTCATTGGAGCGAGGGCCATCTTGACCCCATCCAGTCATTCGTGCGTAGACGAGTGCAGGGTTGCGCGCAAGACACTCCGCGGGACCAATCCCTAGACGCTCGGCTACTCCCGGTCTGAACGGATCGATGACTACATCGGCCGTGGCGATGAGGTCGAGAAGCGCGGATACGGCCTCCGGCTTCTTGAGATTGAGACTGATCGACCGCTTGCCTCGATTGAGCGAATCCAGTCGCGGATCTCCTGGGAACCCTGTTCCACCCCCGGTCCGATCGACGCGCACGACGTCAGCGCCCATCTCGGCTAAGAGCATTGCGCCGAAGGGGCCGGGTCCCATTCCTCCAAGCTCGATTACCCGTACGTTTCTCAAAGGTCCGTTCATGTATGTGCTTCTTTCGCTTTAGCGGCGGTAGCTGTCGGGTTTCACGTGACCTTTTCGATCACGTAGTCGGCGAGGTCGGGTTCCCTGCTCATGGCCCAGAAGTCGACGCCGCGCCATGGCATGTTTGCGATGACGCGGCCACGTGCGTTCTTGTACCAGACCGTCATGCCAGGGTGGCTCCAGATGAGTTTTTCGTGCTCCGCGTCGACTTTCTCGTTGTATTCCTTAGTTATGTCGCCCCTCACCTCGACGGATCCGAGCCCGTCAGAAGCCATCCGGGTGAGCAACTGCGCTATGTACGAGATCGATACTTCCGCAGAGAAGAGAGCGCTGCCGCCGTGTCCGCCGGCGGTGTGGGGCCCACCAACCATAAAAAAGTTGGGGAACGACGGCACCGCTACACCCAAATAGGCGAACGGGTCATCTTCTTTCCAAATCTCACGGAGAACGGCACCATCTCGTCCACGAATATCCATGGGGTGTAGCATCTTCGAGCTTTCGAAGCCAGTTGCCATGACAATCACATCGACTTCACGCGAACCGCTGGTAGTGGTGTGAATATTTCGCGCGTCGACGCCGGTCACCGAATCCGCGATCAATTCGACGTCGTCACGCTTGATCGTCTCGATCCAGTCGTTGTCCATCAGGATGCGTTTGCCGTACGGCGGATAGGTCGGTAGGACTTTGTCGAGAAGATCCGTACGGTCACCGAGCTTCTTCTTGATGTAGTCGGTGAAGAAGATCCGAGTCTTGTCGTTGTCGGCGTTGACCGACCGGTCTTTGTGCGGCCAGTCCGGGTCCCGCCGAAGGCTTGGCAGCAGTTTGTCCTGAAACTGCCAGATCTGGCGAAGACGATAGAACGCCTGGTAAAAGGGGACTTGTTCCATCATGATCAACACGCCGTCCGAGGTTTGCCGTTTGTAGTTCGGATTCGGCGCCATCCACTGCGGTGAACGCTGGAAAACGAAAACAGTTTCTGCCTGATCCGCAATCGCCGGTACCAGTTGCATGGATGTCGCACCGGTACCAACGACTGCGACGCGCTTGCCGGTCAGGTCGAGCGAATGGTCCCATTGCGAGGAGTGGAAGACCGCCCCATCGAAGCGCTCGATGCCGTCGATCTTCGGGACCGCCGGGCGGCTCAAGACCCCGACACAGCTGACCACGACAGAAGCGTCGAGTTGCTCCTCCGTCCCGTCAGCGGCACGGACGTAGACGTGCCACTGCATTGCACCCTCATCCCACTCGCACCGGACCACCTCAGCGTCGAAACGAATCCGTTCGGTGACGCCGAACTTGCTTGCCACACTCTGGAAATAGGCTTGGATCTCCGGTTGTTTAGCATAAAACTGCGTCCATCCGCGGCGCGGCGCAAACGAGAAAGAATAGATGTGCGCGGGGGTGTCGACACCCGCGCCCGGATAGTCGTTATGTGCCCACACACCGCCGATCGACGGGGACTTCTCCAGAATCGTGAACGGGATACCGAGCCGTGTCAGTGTCACCGCCATGCCGACACCAGATGGTCCGGCACCGATGATGAGCACGTTGAACGCAGCAGTGCGAGTGCGGCCATCGCCAGGCCAGAACCTTCCCGGTCGCTCGACGAAGCCTGCCTCTTCGGCCATCGATTCCGCGTATTCAGGCGGTATCTGCTCACCCAGCGACGTTGACACCATCTCGATGAGACGGTGTCCCGTAGGAGGCGGAGGAAGTTCGGACGCCCCGTCGCGCCATTTCCGGATCACTTCGTATGCGGCTTGTCTGATTTCGGTCTGTAGGTTTTCCGACAGGCCTCCATCGTCGTTGTCGTACAGGGCGACGGTGCGGGTCGGGCGATATGGATGGTTGAGCCACTTGGGGTCGGTCGTGAATTGCGCCAACACGAGGAGTAGAAGGGGGATGTTGGCTTCGCTCACCGCTGAACGCAGCTGATTGTCATCGGCCGTCATGGTGATCGACTGCGGGTCGGCAAGATTCTCGTGCATGAGCTCTCCGGAAGTCCGATGGTGCAGGCGCATCATCGAGGATGCGTTTTTTATTTAATGTAGATTATAGTAGTTCGTGTGGATGGTCCATCTCTCTGCAAAACCGTGGGGTGTCCGATGCGAAGGTTCGCGGGTGGATGCCCGACATCTGGCCGCCGCACGAGGCGAGTGTCGGTGTGTCCCAGGATCGACGCGGGTGTATTCGGATGGACGCGCCAGCGTGGTGGTTCGTGAAAATGGCACAGAATCGCCAGGCGAAATGGAGAGGTGTTCGTTTCTTGCCCGAGTTTTACTTTGACCTAACTTGAAATCGAATGCCACGTGGCAACTGGAGGCTCCGATGAGCGACCCGACTACAACTCCGATTGACGAGCTACTGCCAATTGGGGAGCGACTTAGACGAAGCTACGAACTGTACAGCGAACGGCCAGCTGTGATTGACCCACGCCGTCAGCTCACCTACGGAGAACTCCGCGACCGTGCGACCTGTCTGGCACGAGGCTTGTCGAGGCTAGGTGTGAGATCCGGGGATCGTGTTGTGGTGATCGCAGCCAATTCGGTCGAGTGGGTCGAGGTTGACCATGCCTGCTATATCGGCGGTTTCGTTCGCGTCGGTCCGATTACGCGACTGCACCCACGGGAGCTTTCCGGCATACTCATCGATGCCGACCCGGTCGTCGCGGTTGTAGATGGCGAGTGGTTGGCCACTGCTGGAAGGTCCTGGCTGCCCCCCAGTCTCAAACACCTCATAGTCATCGGCGACAGTGTCGAGGATGCAGTGCGGTTCGAGGATCTCGTCGCTGACGGCGCGGGGGGATCGGAGGACGGCGATTTTAAGCCATCTGTCTCGGACAAAGATCAGTGGCTAATGTATACCTCCGGTTCTACTGGAAAGCCGAAAGGGGTCCGCTGCACGGGAATTGGTGTAGGAGCAATGACTCGGAACTTGCTGGCTGAAATGACCGGACTAACAAGCGCAGACATCGCATTCCACACTGCACCGCTTAGTCACTTCAGTGGCACGGTCGCTCTCGCCGTGTTTGCCGTCGGCGGATGTAACATTCTACGGGCGACATTCGGCGTCCAAGAGGTCGCGAACGCAGTTGCAGTGGAGGGTGTCACCATACTGCCAATGGTCCCCACGCAAATCACCATGCTGGCCGACTACCTCGGTGATTGCACCGCCGCAGGCAAGCCGTGCGACGTCAGTGGCATTCGGCAAATTCCGTATGCCGGATCCGCGATTGCTCCCGACCGGCTCGCAAATGCGCAGGAGATTTTCGGCCCTGTCTTGATCCAATTCTATGGATCAACAGAGTCGCCGTTGCCCATGACCGCCCTCCAACCGAAGGACCACCTTACGGAATCGATTGGAGGGCGATTGCCACGTTTGGCCTCCGCCGGCCGAGTAAACCGGTTCGTGCAGATGAAAATTGTCAGCCCCAGCGGCAATGAGTTGTCCGTCGGGGAGATCGGAGAGATCGTTGCCGCCGGTCCACAAGTGATGCCTGGTTATTGGCGACTACCGGAGGCGACAGTGGAGGTGCTCAGCGCCGATGGATGGCTGAAAACCGGCGACGTCGGATACTTTGACGAAGATGGCTTTCTCTTTATTGTGGATCGCAAGAAGGACATGATCATCACGGGCGGCTTCAATGTGTACCCGCGCGAAGTGGAGAACGTGATCTCGACGCTGAGCGGGATTCGCGAGGTTGCAGTGGTAGGAGCCCCCAGCGAAAAATGGGGCGAGAAAATCGTGGCGGTCATCTCGCTGCTACCAGACGCCCAGGTGACCGCCGAAGATGTTGTAGCCCATTGTCGTTCGCTGGTTGCGGGATACAAAGTTCCGAAGATCGTCGAGATCGTCGTCGACCTACCCAAGACCGGCACGGGAAAAATCGCGAAGCGCGAAATCCACGATGCATTATGGCGTGGGCATATGAGGAAGGTGTGACAAGCAGAGTGCAAATTCGGGAGTGCTCCAGATCGAAGATCTGCCGAGACGAGTCGAGACGTCTGACAGCGGCCGGGGAGGAGAAGGCAACCGAGGGATGGTCGCAGCCCGAATAGTCCTCTTCGCCGAAGGCAGGCCCTTGGCCTGCACGACGAGTTCGATAGTTCTTTTTGGTCGCGGCAACAAACTGCGGCAAGCTCAGAGTAAGGGCTGGGGCTGGGCATTCACGTGGATTTACAGCAACATTGAATTCTGCGAAGCCCGGACTGGTCATCGGTGCGGAGCAGGCTGGTGCACTCGAGACCATGGGAATGGAATGGACGACCACGAAGCAGATCTTGTTCGTGCCGGGAGAGCTGCCAAGCGGTGGAAGATTACCGGATGACAGTGCGCTTCGAATGTTTGCCATAGCTCTCTAGGGAACACTGGAAACGAACACCTCTGCATTTCGCCGACGACGGCGAAAATATTTACAAGCTGAATGGATCCTCCGAGACAGGCGTTCACTTTCCCGAGAACGTGAACCTATCGAGATATTCGAATACCCGCTGCATCTGCGTCCCACATGTCGGAGGTCACGCCGTCGTCTCGGAGTTGCACCTTGAGAACTTTCTCCGTCTGGGTCTTCGGGAGAGATTCCAGGATGCGAACGTATCGCGGAACGGCGAAGTACGGTAGGTGCGGTTCGACGAATGCGATCAGCTCAGCGGGGTGACATGTCTGTTGGCCCTTGTGCAGAACCAGTGCCACGGCAATCTCATCTTCGGTGAGGGATGACGTAATTCCGTAGGCCGCGCAATCAGTCACAGCGGGGTGCTTCCTAAAAGCCTGCTCGACCTCGAAAGAAGACACATTCTCCCCTCGACGGCGCATGGCGTCCTTTGCTCGGTCGACGAAGTAGAGCCAACCGTCCGAGTCTTGACGTAGGAGATCGCCGGTGTGGAACCATAAATTGCGCTGTGCATCGAGCGTCTCCTGCGGCATTGCCCAATAGCCTATTGGTGTCGTCCAGGGCAGTTTCGGTCTTGCGACCAATTCACCCGGCGCTCCCGCGGCGACGCACCTGTCAGCGTCGTCGACGATACGGACTTCGAAGGCTGGATGCGCTCGGCCCACAGAGCCTTCTGGCACGTGATCGCCGCGGCGAGGCCAGGTTATCCATCCGATGTCGGTGAGGCCGTACGGATGCACGATGTCAATTCCGAAGCGTTCACGAAATACTTGCGCGGTACCCGCCGGTGCGGGGACAACCATGGCGGTGCGGAGGTGGTGATTCCGTTCGAAGTCATCGGGCGTTCGTGACTGCAGCATGGCACCCATCGCGCCAAGAATGTTGGTTGCAGTGATGCCGAACTTGTGGACATCTGGCCAGAACTGTCGAACGCTGAAACGGTCGGTGAGGACCACCCGTGCCCCGTGCATCAAGCCGGTCAACATCAGATTGACGAGAGCTGAAGCGTGAAAGAGCGGAAGGCAGATGTACAGAACATCAGCCGGGCCGTAGCCCATTGATTCGCCGGGCACCCAGCCCATATGGTGCGTTGCCCCGTGCGTCCATACAACGCCTTTCGACGGGCCGGTCGTGCCCGAGGTATACATGATCGATGCGATGTCCGATTCGTGAATCACCACGGCATCGAGCGGACGAGTGAAATCGAGAGCATGGAAGCGCTTCTGGCGGGAGGACGCGACGAGTGATGGCTCGGTTGGATGTTCGTTCTTGTCGATAACCACGAGGTCACATTCAGCCGAGGCGGCGACTACCGCGTCGAGCGCACGAGGGGCGTAAGCGGTATCCACCACAATGATTTTCGGCTCAGCTAGTCGGACTATGTGTTCTAGTGCATCCCCGCGAAGAGCAGTGTTGATTGGGACTGCGATCGCGCCGATCAAGTGACACCCGAACCAGGCCTGTAAGAACTCGACTGAGTTGGACCCCATTATTCCGACTCGGTCACCCATGGTGATTCCGAGCCCTTGCATCGCCGATCCAAACTGCCGAGCGAGCTGACGAAACTCCGATAACGTCAGAGAAACTACTGGTTCCGTAGCGACAGTCAGAAAGTACTGATTCGGGCGTTCTGCAGCCGCAGCATCAAGGATGGCGGGTACGGTCCGGATGGTAGGCATAGTGCTCTTCGCGCTCTACTTTCTATTTTTGATTGCTGCCGTTCACTGTGTTCATCGGAGTGCGTCCCAATGGTTGAATCGAGCCGAAGGGAAAAAGTCCCGCGAATCCATCTGCCCGCGTACGGGATAGGAATGACGAGTCGGTTTGACTGGAAGAAACTGTAGACCTGCACCGCGCGTGCGCATCGAAATGGGCGGCGCGCGGGGCGTCCGGCTTCTCAGACGCTCTCGACCAGATTTGCCCAGGGGCTTCCCGACTGAATCTAATTGGTATTAAATTACACTACCGTTCCGGCATGAAACACGTCAAGAGGTGGGCACTTCTGTCCTGGCAGGGCAAGGGACTGCAACCGAATACTGTCAAATGGGCACGGTTCAACAGTGCGGTACCTCGTAGCCGAAGCAACACACCCGTGCTCCGGCTGCGAGGTAAACCCCCCGAGCAAAGGCGGTTCGCTGATCCATCGAGCATCCACTTCAAAGGCTTTTCCAGACCCGGACCGCCACGGGAAACCGCTGCCTGTCGCCTCTTTCGGAGGCGGCGGTGCAGCTTCTGCTAGGTAGGATCAGGAGACCTGACATGTGGGAGATCGGAAGAACATCACGAATGTGCAGGAGCAAGCGTTGACCCGAAATGGGGAATCGATTGATCCGTTGCTGGGGACGCTCCTCGATGTGCGTACCGTGTTTGATTCAGACTCAGCGCTGACGTGCACGCTTCGAGAAGCTCTCGATGGCCCCACCAGCCGCACTGCGGTCGCCTGGGTGGCGCTGCCCGAGCCGGACGGGGGAATCGTTATCGAGCACGTGCTCGGTCAAAGTACCGATTCGCTACCCCGACTCGATATTCGCTCAGGTCAGGGCTTAACCGGCCGCGTGTTCGAACGAGCGAAGGTGCAATGGGTTGAGGAATACGTTGACTCCGAGTCGATTACACACGAGTTCGACGCAATTATCGATGCAGAGCGGATCTGTCGGATGATCGCAGTGCCGTTGAGTGTGGGCGATGCAGTGCTCGGGGTGTTGTCAGTGGGGCGTCGCGATATCGGCAGCTTCGGCGACGAGATGATCGCAAGGGTAGAACAACTGGCTTACCGGGCAAGTATTGCCCTCACCATCGCTAAAACCGCGCGTGACAACGCGGCCGCGGCGGCGCTCGCCGAGCGGCGACGAGTGAGCGAAGAACTTCACGATGGAGTCGGTGCTCTATTGTTTTCCCTCGCTTCTCGCACCGAACGATTGCAACGTCGCGTCACGCGAACGGATATCGCGGAGGAGATCGCCATGCTGGCCGACCAACTGAGCCAGGTCAACTCGATCGTGCGTTCGATGATTTCGGAGTGGCATACGACTGCCTCCGCAGACACACAAGCCGAAGTCCAGGGCATCGTGGAGGACTTTGAGCGACGCAGCGGAGTGCGTGCGACAGCCTTGTTTCTTGGCAATGTCCCAGCACTGGACGTCGCTCGAATGCACGCAGTGACGAGGTTCGTCGGTGTCGCCCTCTCCAATGTTGAGCGTCATTCTACGGCACGGCGGGTGACGGTAACCGTCTCTGGCTTACCCGATCAACTTGCTGTTGCGGTGTCCAACGATGGGTCAGCCCCGGTGAACTTGGTGCCGGGGGTTGGTCTAGGCGGCGCAGAGGAGCGGATTGCGCGGGTCGGCGGAACTCTCACCCACGTCAGTGAGGACGACGAAACGGGTTTCACAGTGCGAGTAAGGATTCCGCTGTGACCACAGTGTTCGTCGTAGACGATCATCCGATAGTCGCACAGGGAATGGAGCTGGTGCTCGCCGACGACCCGCAGTTGCGATTCGCAGGCGGAGCGAATGGACTACACGAAGCCATCACAGCCGTTGCCCGCGTCAAACCCGACGTCGTACTTCTTGACGTCCGATTGCCCGACACCGATGTTGTGACTGCAGTCGAAGCGCTGACTCGCGCCGCGCCTTCTGCGCGTATCCTGCTCTTCACCGCCGACCCCCATCACCCGCACGTACGCAACGCCCGCGCCGCGGGTGCGTGGGCAACACTTGCAAAGGACACGCCGCCGGCGCGTTTGCGACGCCTCATCTGGATGGTAGCGCAAGGTATGCCTTTCGACGAAGGTGCTGACGACCCCACAGTGCTGACCGCGCGGCAGCATGACGTCCTGATAAGAGTCGCAACCGGGATGACCAACGGCGAAATTGCCGAGCAGTTGGGACTACAACTCACCACGGTCAAGGCGTACTGGCAGGAGACGATGCAACGACTGTGCGTTCGCAATCGGGCCGAGGCGATTGCTGCCGCCTATCAGCGCGGACTCCTATAGGCCCCCCATCGTGGTCAATGGGCGTAGCCCCCGAATGCGCCTCGTGCCCAGCCCGATTGCCGCGGGCACAGGTTGAAGGGCGCCGTCGACGATCTAGTCGCCAGGTTCCAGCGGGAAAGGCCCTCCTTAAGGAGGTGACGCGCGGTGCAACAACCGGGATAGAAAGAGCGTGCCACTCGCTGTTCCGACCGCTCCCGAGGAGTTTTGCGCCATGCTGGACAAACCTGTTCCCCCTCCTGCCATCTCGTACCCCCCAGCCAGACTCGACGGGCTCGGGCAGCTCCTGCCCCGGCTTGCCGCCAGGCGGCCAGCGCACGTCGCTCTGATGACCGACGAGCGCAGCATGACGTTCGCAGAACTCGATTACGAGTCCAGTCGGTTGGCCCAGGCGCTGATCGCCCGTGGAATCCTCCCCGGCGATCGAGTATCGATCTTCTCTCAGAACCGCTGGGAATGGATCGTGAGCTACCACGGTGCTCTCAAGGCGGGGGCCGTCGTGAACCCGCTCAATGTGATGCTCACAGGCGAGGAGGTCGCGTTTGTGCTCACGGACGCTGGGACTTCCGTGCTGCTGGCCTCCGGTGAACGGCTTGAGGCGGTTGGCACGGCCCTCTCCGGAGTTCCCTCACTACGCCTAATCGTCTCATTTGACGAAACATCCTTTGCGGCTGAACCGTTCGCAGAATTGGTCGCGATCGAGGAAGATGTCACCTTCGAACCCTGCTCCGCCGATCCCGAGGCGCTGGCCTGTATTGCATACACCTCAGGCACCACAGGCCACCCGAAGGGCGCAATGCAGTCGCATCGTTCGTTGGTGCTCAACTGTGCCTATACCGCCACGATGCATGCACGTACATCAGATGATGTCGTGGTGACCGCGCTGCCGGCACCACACGTATACGGCAACGTAGCGATTAACAGCACCTTCCTCGTCGGAGGGACCGTCGTATTGATGACGCGATTTGACACCGTCGGCGTCCTGAATCGAATCCAACTGCACAAGGCCACGCTCTTCGAAGGCGTGCCGGCTATGTACGCGATGTTGTTGGCCGAACCGTCGCTTGCTGGGGCTGACCTCCGCTCACTTACCCGTAGCACCGTAGGCGGGCAGACCATTGCCAACTCTCTGATCGATGCCTGGGAACAGCGCAGTGGGGCGCCTCTAATTGAATTATGGGGTATGACCGAGCTTTCCGGCCTCGGCACAACCCACGCCTTTCACGCTCCCAATGTTCAAGGATCGATTGGCGTCGCGCTGCCGGGCGTGGAGGCAAAGGTTGCCGATCCCGAAGACCTCCGACGAGAGTGCGGTGTCGGCGAGCCGGGCGAGCTGCTGATGCGCGGACCGATCGTGACTATGGGCTACTACAACAACCCCGAGGCGACCGCCGAGACGATCGATCGTGACGGTTGGCTTCATACCGGCGACGTAGCCACCCACGACGGGGATGGCCACTTCTTCGTCGTAGATCGGCTTAAGGACATGATTATCACCGGCGGCTACAACGTGTATCCGGCGGAGATCGAGCGAGTACTCATCGGCCACCCGACGGTAGCCCTGGTCGCTGTCGGCCGGGAGTCGGACGAGGTGAAGGGGGAGGTCGCCATTGCGTACGTCGTTCTTGCCGCCGGGGCAATGCCCGAGGCCGAAACCATTCTTCGGTACTGCCGCGACCATCTGGCAGCCTACAAAGTGCCGCGTGCTGTTCACTTCGTCGAATCACTGCCGACGACCTCCAGCGGAAAGCTCATGCGACGAAAGTTGCGGGGATTGTCTGCGGAGCCTGCGTGACCCGTGGTGACGCTTCGACGTCGGCTCCCCGCGGGATTCAGGCGGCACCAGTTGCGCTCCTCACGCCCTAGGTCGGGCCCCGGACAGCGGAAAGCTGCCCCTGCTAGTGGGGGTTGTCAGTCTGCGCGCACTGGGGGAGTATCCATTGCGTTGCCCGCGCGGCTGGACATACTCCTCCGTAGTCTCTGGATCCCGGATCTGTCACAGCGGTAATTGACTTCAAAACCGACCATCGCAGCATCGCCGGCTGTGTCTAGGCGGGAGCGCTTGCTCTGGGTAGAACTTCCGATCAGCATCTGAAACCGGCTTGACGAGCGTGTTTTATACTCCTCGGAACCGTAGTCGGCCGCCCAGTCAGCGAAAATCCTCCTCTCCATGGATCGACTCGTCAATCAACCCTCGCGCGAAAATGGAAACCAGATTTTGGGTGCGGGTGCGGGGTAGTCGTGATCCGTCTGGACGGTACGGCCGAGATCCGCCCCCTTCCGCGCGGGGAGGGGCAACAAAGCCTCCGCTGCTTTGCATGTCGCCGAAAGACGCAGTTGCGCTTTAAAAGCATTGTACTGAAACCCTTTTCATTGCTGGGGCAAGTGGCGTCTCGATTATGTGGGACCACTAGATCGAGAGCAGATCAGTCGACGCAAATCCGAGCATTGACCAGTATTCAAATTTCAGTTAAATTAAACATGTGATCCGCGTCTCTTGGGGTGTGTCCTCGGTGCGAGCGAGCCGCTGCCGCCGCATTGATGCCCCCTTCGACGATGTGGAGCAATGCAACAAGGGGTGGCATCAAACCGAGGATCCGACATGACCTGTCGCCGACGGTGTTGTCAGTCGCTGCCTCGGCAACTTGTGGAAGACCGCAAATTAAGGAGTGCTTCGCAATGACGACAGCGGCTGTTCGCGATTCGGTATCTGCCCCAGGCTGAACGATATGTCTAACTAATTCAGTAATCAAGGAGGAAAAATGGCTAAGAAAGACATTGCAGTAACAATCAGCGCAGCGACGCGGCTCCTCGAGACGTTGGAGAATCCACTGCATCGGAGAATTATCGAGAATTATCGCCGACACGCGATTCTTGAGGTCTGTGGCGACTGGGAAGGGATATTTGATCCAGAAATGACGGTCGAACATCCCATCTATTACTTTAATATCGCCGGGTGGGACGGGGTCAAAATTGAGGGTGACCAGGTAAAAGACGTGTATAAGAACATGGCCGAGACTAGCACCACGGCAATCGTCGTGGAAGATGAAAAGCTAATGGTTGCAGATTGGGGATTCTCCTCGGATTCGATTTTCAACACTTTCAAAAGAGGGAAGGATCTTATTGATATCGGAATTACAGATGTAGAGCCCGACGGGTATTACAACCACCGTCAACATTTTGCCATGATCTGGCCATATGACGAGCGCGGGCGCATGATCGGCGAGCATGTTTATGAGAATCGCGCCTACGGTGAAGTCGTCGAAGTGCCGGTGGAAGATTACGTGACGATTAAGGACGCTAAAGAGCGACTGGGTGCGCTGCTACAGCCCTTAACGCCGTTCAGCTTGAGCGGCGCTAATGAGTTGTAGATCGTCGGCGGGCCGGATTGAGGGTTCCTCTTGTCGGGCTACCTTCATTGCCTGACATCGGGCACTGTCGAATCCTGAATTATGTTTCGGAGTTGCCGCGCCGATCTACACGCAGTCGGGATGCCTTTAAGTGGACACCTCCGTCGTGATGTAGGAAATGCTCACTATGGTTCGACGAGAATTACTAACCGGATTTCGATACTTCCGGTCAGTTGAAAGGCAGTTGAAGTCGACGCCGGTATCAGTTTGATATTCGGTCGTGTTACATCGGTATTCTCCCGGCGATTAGAAACGGACACAAATATATGAGCGTAATATTCGGGGCGTACAGACAAAATGGTTACGTTGTTCCCGATCTGGACAAAGCAATTGTGAACTGGGCAGCAAAGGGAGTGGGTCCGTTCTATCGATTCACTGGATTGCCGATCAAAACCTTCTCTTACGGAGACTCCACAGAGCTGCCAACTATGGATGTCGCCCTAGGGAATTTTGGTGAAATCCAGCTCGAATTGATTCAGATCCACGATAAGGGAACGCCTTCTCCGTATCTGGATTTCATCATCGCCAATCCAAGCGGAGGCCTACATCATATTTCGACGTGGTCGACAGACTATGAATCAGACCTAGTTCGATGGGCGAAGGCTGGATACACACCAGACTGTAGCGGGGAGGTCGACGGATTCGCGAAATTTTGCTATTTTCGCTCGTCGAGTCACGACGGGACAGCTATTGAAGTCGCCGATGCAGGGACCAACGATTTGCTACTGAGGGTTTCCGACCTCATCCGCGGCGCCGCACGTACCTGGGACGGCACTGAGCCTTCGCGCAGTCCGGATGAGCTGTACACATTGTTGGGCGCATAATTTCTAGTGTCTTCTCCGTGTGATTCGACACGATTGGCGCCCTACGCGGAAGTCGTGTTCTGGCCGAGCCAGACGCTTCGGTAAGGGCACTGTTGACGCGGAACCTCAGGATCCGGAATCGGGTTTTGCATATGTGAGGCGCGCGATCACGAACCTTTCGGAGATCGACCGCGATATGAAGACTATTCGAATGAAGAGAAATCGGCACACGGTCGGCGTTGCTCTGACATCATTGGCGCAAAGTCGGCGAGTGCGTCGAGTTATCGAACCAATTTCTCCTCGGTCTGTGCGTGGAAATCGCAGGTATTTCCTTTAGTGGAGGGCTAGACACAATTCAGGATCACATTAGCGAAGTGTACAACCAACATTTCTCAACATTTCGAAAAAATATAGAAAACTTCGATTTCTGACGATAAAGGCTGGGTGGCACGGTATGCACGCATTGGTAGTTCACGGGAATGAGGTTAGATATGAACCGGTACCCGATCCAATGATTCTCGATCCGCGAGACGCAATCGTCAAAATGAAAGGAGCATCGATATGTGGCAGCGACCTGCACCTTCTGAATGATTCATGGGAGACTTCTCGAGACGTCTACGGTATCGGACACGAGGCAGTCGGTGAGGTCGTGGAAGTGGGGAGGCACGTAGGGACCCTCCGAGTCGGCGACGAGGTCATGCTTTCGGGAATTGTAGCGTGTGGTATTTGCCGAAGCTGTCTGGCGGGCGGACTGAAAAGATGTGAAAATGGAGCGACCGATGTCTACGGGATCGGCCAAAGCTTGGAAGGCTGTCAAGCTGAGGCGATTCGTGTTCCTGCGGCTGACTTCAACGCCCAGATAGTTCCGGAAGGAATTAGTCGCGAACAGGCCGTACTGTTGACTGATGGATTGGTCACAGCTTTTGCCGCGTGTGTTGGAGCTGAGATTCAGCCAGGAAATAGTGTCGCGATCATCGGATTGGGTCCCATCGGATTGATGGCGACAGAATTGGCGTTCATGATGGGGGCATCTGTCGTCTATGCAGTGGATCCTGTCGAAGAACGGCGGAGGCGCGCTGCGACCCTTGGTGCCGTGGCGTTACTTCCCGATGATTTGCCAGCCGTGCTGGGCGAGAAGACCTCGGGAAAGATGATCGATTCGGTAGTAGAAGCGGTCGGAAGCCAAAGAACTGTCGATCTCGCAATGCAGATCGTTGGTATCGGCCGGGCCGTCAGCGTGCTCGGCGCCGGACACTTCGATATGACGATTCCGTTCACGGCGGCATTGAATGGAGTTACGGTTCGGGCGAACATGCTTACTGAAATCCCGGTCTACTGGCCGAAAATTATTCCCATGTTGCAGTCGGGAATCATACATCCGGAGAAGGTGTTCACACACACATTTTCGTTGTCTGAAGGAGAAGAAGCCTACCGGCAGGTAATGGCGCGTCAGGATGGGCTACTCAAAATTATGTTCGAATGACCTACAGTTTCGGACCTGGAGTTTAATCGATTGACGAAGGCGCCCGCACGTCGGGGATGCGTGGCGTCGAGTATCGGCATTTCATGCGCAGGTGCAGGAGGCTTGCGGCGATGCGCGGGTGGGAGTCGGCCATCTCTCGCTCGTTCCGATGCTTGATCGGGGTCTCGCAACTTTGCATTCGTCAGACAGCACGCGGGAAGCGTCAACGCTGCGTGACAGATGCGAATGATGAACAGCCCAAGAGACGGACCGGTCACGCGGACTTACCGCCAATACGTGTCGACGCACGGTTGAGGCATCTTGTGCAGAACATGTGGGTGACATCGGCCCGCTCGGCGATGGTCCTCCGATTGGACATTCGTGAAAGTAGTTACCAATTAGGGTAATCGAGGTCAGCGCAGGGCGCGGTTTCGATGCCGGTACGACGTGTCACCTGAACCGTCCATTCGCCATGACCAGGAGACAACAGTGAGTGAGACCGTCGGCATCATCGGCAGTAGCGACATTGGTGGGGCGGTGGTCGTGTTGGCTTGTCGACGCTGGAATCGACGTTGTCTCGAGCAACTCGCGGGGACCCGAGAGCCTGGCGTGGTTAGTGGAGCAACTCGGCCCGAGAGCGCGTGCGGCGAACCCGGGTGAGGCTGCAGGCAGTGGACCGTCGTCTCCATTCCGTTAGTGCGATCATAGCGCTGCCCCTTGACATGCTGGCTGGTTAGCTGGTCATCAAGCAATCGATTCGCGCCAAGGTAGGGACGGCGTGATACCGCATTGTCGAACACCGAACTTTCGGCCGGGAAGTTTTTTTTCACTCGACTCGTTCCGAGAGCGCAAGTGACTAAGGCCTTCAACGCAAGGGGTCAGATCAGGCGAAATTTTTCGAAGTCCCGCGGACACAGTGATTTTGACCGTGTTACATGCGTGTGGGAGAAGAGTTGGCCGGCATGGTTGATCGGCTGTTGGCTGATCTCAACTGTCCAGGTGTCGCGCTTGTGACGAAGGCGAGTGGGACCTGCACACGTCGGCCAGGTATGTGGTCCGTCGATCAGGAGTCCTTGCGAGCGCATGCTGTTGGTCTGCGGTCGTAGGTCTGGATACGATCGGCCACCAACCGGTCGCGCGTGTGGATTCGACGTCGGCTCCCCTCCTCTCGGTAGGTTGCGATTTCGGCAGCGATCCCAAAATTCGCTCAAATAGTAATTCAGTTCTGCGACAATGATCTCCAAGCCTTCGACCCCGCTAGCCGCGACGTCGTATGCCTTCCGCTTAGGTACTGGAGTTCATCGATCACCTGATCGTTACTGAGATCCGGCACTGCTGTACCCCCGTCGTCAATGGGCCGACCACTTGCTCGTATACCAATTCAGATGCGTAGCCAAGACCGAACCTTACGACTCGCTCGGTCCTCCTCGCGACCGCACTTCGTGGAATTGGCAGTCAAATGGCGAGCACGATTTTGCCCTTCGTGTGGCCTTCGGCCAGCAGTCGTTGGGCTTGCGCGGCGTCTTCGAGGGGAAACATGCGATCGATGTGAACCGTCACACTGCCATCTTCAACCAGATCGATGAGCCGGGACATGTCGTCACCGTCGAGCTTTAGGTATACATCGATCGTCCCGGGATGGTCCGCCGTAGATCGGGTGATCGTGGCTGCTCGGGCGGAAGGAGCTGCGTACTCGTTGGTTGTAGTAAGCGCTCCGCGCCCTGCGGTATCGAGGATGGCGTTGACACCGCTCGAGCTGATCGCGCACACCTGCTCCGCAAGGTTCGGGCCGTAACGCACGGGCGTCGCTCCTAACGACTCAATGAAATCTCGGCTGGCGTCGGAGCCTGTACCGATAACGTGCGCGCCGCGTGCCGCAGCGATTTGCACCGCGAGATGTCCCACACCGCCAGCGGCCCCGTGTACCAGTACGACCTCGCCCGCTGTGACCTTCAGCGCGTGCACAATCGCCTGATAGGCAGTCAGGCCAGCGACGGGGAGTCCGGCAGCCTGGGCCCAGCTCAGATTCTCCGGCTTGCGGAACAGTTGCCTAGGTTCGGCAGAAATTTTTTCGGCGTAAGTGCCGTAGTGCAATGCCTTTCCGATCACGAAGCCGAAAACTTTGTCGCCTGGACTGAATTCGGTTGTCCCGGCCCCGACTTGCTCGACGACTCCGGCGAGGTCCCACCCGGGTATCACGGGGAAGAGCGCGTCGACCAATGGATCGACAGCGCCGCTCTGAAAAGCCAAATCGGCAGGGTTTAGTGCTGCCGCCTCGATACGAACTAGAATGAGATCCGCGAACATCTTCGGGTCCCGAACGTCGGTGACTTCGAGGACCTCGGGTCCACCGTAGGCTCGGTACTGTACTGCTCTCACAACGTAAAGCCTTTCATATAGCGGAGTTTGACGCCCTGTACCGCCACCGGCTCGGTGGCGACTGACGGGAACGTCGACCAGTTTCGGTCGCGACAACACCTACGGTAGAACCTCACGTTAACGTCACATGCAAGTGTGAAAATGAAGTCGCAGTAAGGAATGGGATATGCGGATTGGAGAAGTAGCTCAGCGGGCAGGGGTGAGCGTGAGGGCGCTGCGATACTACGAGGAGCAGCAGTTGCTGTCGTCGACCCGAAATCATGGCGGGCAGAGGCAGTATCTAGACGATGCAGTGGCGCGGGTCGAACTCATTCAACAGCTTTATTCGGCAGGCTTGTCAAGCGCAATGGTTCGAGATGTGCTGCCGAGGTGTATGAACGAAGCGGAGCTACCCGCGGGCTTCTCCGAGCGTCTGGTCGCCGAGCGTGAACGTATTGACAGGCAGATCACGAGTCTTACGGAGGTCCGACGCCGCCTTGATGATGTGATTGCGACGGCGGAAAATCCCGAGCTCTGTCCTAAAGAAACCAGAAACTCCTCAGCCGGTATGCGCACTGGCATGCAAGGCTTGTAGCCGATCGATTTTGAGGTTCGGCATCCACTTCGATGGCCCCTATTCAGCCAACGACGCACCGTGGCGTCGCGGGCGTAGGTTTCTGAGTCGACCATGCCACTTGCTTAACGCCGAAGGCCTGCGTGCCGCTGATCCCTGCGCGCGCGGTCCTCAGAGACGGTTGTCAGGTCCCAAACCGCAAGGCACAGTTGAAGTTCTCGTAGAAACCGCGACGAGAAGGATCTACATCTGCACAATCGTCCTTGCCGCCGGTAGATCTCCTGCTGCTCGACGAACTCGGTTACATGGAAATTCGGCGAACCGCAATGAAGTTCCAGGACCCGCCTATGTCCGATTTCATCCATCCACTTGATCCGTGTTCAGGTTGGCGCCGTATCAAGCCGCTCGATTCTTCAAAGGGTTTGACCCCGGTATACACCGCTCCCTTGCTGCCTGGACCGCGCCCAAGCCCCTATTTTGTGTAGGGGGGTGTCCCTATGGTTTCTGTCAAGCGGCTTGAGTTGTGGGCGGTTGGTAGAGGGTTTTGGTCTTGAGCATGGC
>JAUKPT010000100.1:0-28176 GCA_032273505.1 Nanomia bijuga | reverse complement strand
CACTGTACTTTTCCTAATAGCCGGAATTAGAACCCAGAAAGTGGATCTTATTCCTGGGTTCTTATTCCGCATACCCCCAGAAAACAATAGGTGTATGCGAGAAATGAAAAATAACCCTACCTTATTCTAGACATGCGTACGTACTTTATGGATGGTCACCAAACAAACAAATAATTCAAACGCTATTGAGCAACTATTAGACCAGTGGCTCATCTCAGAAAGCTGAGTGTCAACAAGACAGGTAACTATGGGGTCCAATGTGTTTATGGATTTCTACTTCTCGAGATAATTCAGATTGAAATCGGCGAAATTGACGAAATTACGCTGAATCAGCAGTTTTTTTTTACCATTTGATCCAATTATATTTAACCATACCATTTTTCATCTACTTTTCATCTGAATCCAGCTATCTAATCCGAATTTGGAATTAAACTTTTACAAAATGCACTTTACCAAAATTAGGATAATTAAGACTAATAATGGCTGAACGCTTCCTAATAACACCGATTACCATTTATATTCGTAATCACCATACCATATATGACCAAAAAATATTGGACCCTTTGCCAAAAGGACGATAAATATTTTAAAAACATTAATAAATATCATCGTTCAGTTTTTTGTGCGCCTTGATATTAGGTTTTTTCCAAAAATCAATAGATTTTGAATTCCAAATTCGACCAAAAAGAGTCCGAAATGGGCCAAAACTACTAATTTTCATTAAAAAAAGACCACAATGCATTAAAAGAGTTGGTTCTATAAATCTATTCTACAGGGTGTTTAAAAAAAAGTCAACTTGCCAATGAAAGTTGTCAAAAAGGTACTTATTTTAAGATTGTTCCGTAGATCTTTTAAAAGGGATTGGACGTATGATCAGTTGCATTGCATCTTGAAATTGTTCATGATATTAAATTTCTTGATTAGCATAGTTTATCACACTACTGTAACAGATAGATAAAAGGTTTTTGTTATACATTCTGATTATATCTATTACTGCCTGGTTAAATTCAGTGGAGTGCATCGAAATGGGCGCATAAAGTATATCAATCAAAGATCAATATTGACAGAAATGACATAAAAATTACAAATTAGTTACAAATTAGTATTTCTAATAACTCCTGAAGGTTTCGAATTATCTGGATGACAGGAAGGTACTTTTCTTAAAACGACCTGCACTATTAGTAGGTCTTTAGTTAAGAACACCATGCGTTAAACTAAATAAAACTAAAAGTTATAAAAAACTGTTATTTTTTTCCTTTTTTGAGTTATTAAATAACTCCCCCCTCCTCTCCCCCCCAACAGAGAGGTTTTATAATCTAATAAAAACTTCAAAGGCATTCAAAATCTTTAAATTGGTGAAATTTTTGTTTCTTTTAGTTGTGGTAGAACAAATGTGTACAACCACTTGTACCAAATAACTCAAATTAACTCCAAAAGAGAGAGAAACCAATTATACAAACATCTGAAATATACATGCAAATATGTTCCAAAGTCCCAAATTTTAGCAATTTTTTTATGATTTTTTTATGAAATGTTTATTATGTCTGAAATAATAGTGTCCAGAATTTTTGGTAATTAATGTATTTATGGCTTGGACATGATTTCTATGGGAACACAAAAAAAATACAATATCCCGAAGGCATGTCCAAATTGTGGATATCTGTCAGTTAAATGCCACGAAGTGGATACAAATGTAACAGAAAAGCATTTTTTGTTGACATAACGTTTGTTACAAATCTTCCATTTGGTGACAATTTTCATAATCAAAGTCAACTCAGTGTTTGTCTCACTTTGATACAAGCACCCACAGATTACTAAACAACACAGATGTCCAACTCCTAAATACAGTAAAATAATGTGGAGGGCTATTAAACAAATGCGGGGTAGAGCTAGAGTTTTTGACGTTTTTTCTTGCGATTTTTTGCAAAAGTTGGGAAAATTTGTTAGTATCTACATGAATGAAATCTCATTTGGTGAAATTTTGGGAAAATATCCAAATTTGGTCCTGGAAAAAAAAGTGTCTAAAAGTGTCTCTAAATGCATAATAAACCAATAAAAAGGTTAATAAATTAATGAAATCAATATGTCATTTGGTGCATCACAAATGGCACTTTTCTGTTCAATTAAGTTATTTTTAAGCTTTAGATTGATTGGAGTTTTATTGATAGTAGTGCACTAAGAATAATTAAAGTTGTCATTATCTACAAGAATTTGTTAGTTTTGAGTAGTGAGAAGTAAAATTGATTTAATTGGAACAAAGCTGTTTGTCAAAAATGGCCAATAAATGGCGAAAAATAGTTTTTTTTATGTTTTGGTACCAAAGAAAAAAGAAATGCCTGAAATCCTATAGAGAATTGTAACAATAGCAATTTTACCCTCCATACATTTGATAATATCTATTTGAACCACCAAATTGATTTCAGGTAGATCTGGTACCATATATTTTCCAGGAAGTAGGGAAAAATATTGATTTTTGTGATATATTCTAATAAAGATCACTAATTTCTTACAATCAATTCTCAATAATCAAATGACCTCATATACCTAGACTAACAACAAGGAAAATGGGTCTTAAAGCTATATTTGGTAGTAATTGGTTATATGGTGCATCAAAAATGGTACTTTTCTGGACAATTCATATTACGAGGGGATGTATTTGCCTGTTTATGAAATACTTTTGGTAGAATGAATGTGGACTGTGGTTCGATGGTCTAATACACCCTTTCTTCGTAACTGTTTCATACTCAGGAGGCCAATGCCTTTCACATAGAATAGTATCAGGTGTAAAATCGACAACATATTTAGCAGCTGTTCAACCCAAAACGTTGATTGTCCATCAAATCAGTTGGTAATCTAAAGACTTTTGTATATTCTCCATTTTTCTTGTAATTACTAGAACAAGCGACCGCCAACAAAGCACATTCAAGGCATTTTCAAATTAAAAAATACATTGTGATCGTTCTAAGATATTCACAAAAGCGGCAACAACCATAATGATTGATTGCATTATGATTGGACATTTCCTCAATAAAAAGTTTATCTATTTACTCAATTTTTAATGAAGTATTAAAAACTAAGTCCTAGAATTATGGAAATATGTACTGTCCTTCATGTTCTGCATTTTATCAAAAAGTGTAATATTGGCCATTTTCGAACGTTTTTTGTTCACATTCTATTTGCAGTAATACAATCTTTTTATACATACCATTTAAGCTCAAATAATTTGTTATGGCAAATTAGTGCCAGGTTTAAACTCATAAATCATGTTATTTTCCATTTTGTGACAATTATATTGTTCTACCACTTTTTGTACTTTTTGGCATATCTGCTAAGCTCTACCATTACCAGAAAAGTTGTTTTTAGTAGTTATATGAGTTCATTTGATTTATGAGAATTGATTCTAAAAAATTAGTGATTATTATCAGAATTTCAATATTTTTCACCATTTCCTGGAAAAATAAATGGTACCAGATCTACAATAAATCGATTTGGTGGTTTAATTGGGTTCTATTAAAAATATGTCTCCTATAGGATTTCAGGCATATCTTTCTTTATTTGGTACTAAAAGGTAAAAAAAACCTATTGTCATTTTTGATGCACCAAATGACCAATTTCCTGAAAATTGATTTTTTTTATTGATTTCATTAGTTATTAATCTTAATTTTTATCACCTTTTTATTGGTTTATTATGCATTTAAAGCTCATTTTATTACAATGTAGTCCTAATTTGGACCTTTTACTATAAATTTCACCCCACATTTGTTTAATAGCCTCCACATTATTTTATCGTATTTGGGAGTTGGACGTTCGTATTTTTAGTAGTCTGTGAGACACCTGATATTTTAAAATGAGATTAATTGATTGGAAAAAATTGCCCCACAAATAGCATTTATGAGTGTATTTTGAAACAGTCTTGTATGAGCATGTATAATAAGCACCAAATATGGGTTTTATTATCAAAAATGCTTATTTTAATCAGAATACATCTGAACACCAAATTTGATACAAAAATTGTCCATTAAATGACATTTATTGTTAAATATGAAATTTGGCAGATTGTGAATTTTATGCATGGCCTAGTTACAATATCATACTTTAATTTGAGATCTAAAGAACGATGTATATAGTATTTTTGAATATATCTTTAAAATTTGAGTATGTTACTTCATTATCCAATATTTCCCTTGGTTGAATTTGTCGCAATTTTTGGTATGTTTTACATGAAATCCAATATATTGGCTTCTAGTAAATTATTTTTGAAAAACATCTGATTGGATTATTCTAGGGTCATGTTACATTATTATTCATATCTTGTATTTTCTTTAAAAAATATTTTGGTGATTTTGCCATATTTGAAATGACGTTACGCAATTATCCTCAAATTTTTAGGTTAATAGCTAGTAAAAAGACCATCTGGTCAAAATCCAGTCAAAAATGTTTTGTTTATCTATCCAGTAAAATTTATCCCATGCGATGTCTTGTCCATTCACATGGTTTCCTTGGGGGTCACAAGTCCCATAATTCAAGTCCCCTCATCACTAAATTGGCAATCATTAAGGTGTGTGTGTACCGGAAGGTTCGACTCTTCTTCCCCACTCTATCTAATTGCCCATAGCTGTAGGAAGTGCCACAGTTGTACATATTGTGTCTGAGCATAGCTGGTCGATGGAAGTTATGCTTGGTCGCCCAGGCACAATATTCGTTTTGCCATGTGCCTCAAGCACTACTAACGAATATGTATCTTTCTTTGCCTTAAAATGCATGTAATTGATTAAGGTTAAAAAGAAAAGGTCATAATTATGAGCTCTCTTAAACTTAATAAGCCAAGAATGCATTAGAAATATGTACCATGGTAGGGAATATTTTCTAGAGCACTTATAATAACCCTGAATGCATTTTAAGAATTCACCATCATGTTCAGATAATTTTTAAACACTTTTTAACACTTTTTAACAGTCCAGAATGCATTTAAGAGCTCCACTGGCTGGGAAATTTACAAAATAAGACAAGTCCTCCCATCATAATTCAAGTCCCCCCATAACATTTTGTGCCCACAAGGTTTAGTGGACGGTCTACTCCCCCATTATAATTCACCAAAAAAAAAAGATTTTAATCCCCCAAAATTCTTCACTAATTTTTCAAATGAATGACAAAAAATAAGGTTAAATTTTTCCACGGTTTTAGTTGATTTTTACAAATACTTTAAAATTAATATGCAGATTCCATATCGATTTAGAGATTAATGTATGACCAAGCTTTTTTCTCCCCCGGTGGATTGTCATGAGATTTATATGGCTCTGTTTCTGTCAAACTTTTATGTATCATTGTTTTTAGTTTAGTTTTTTTCTTTTCTATTTAGTTAAAAAGTCCAAACTTCTTTACCTTAACTAACAACCTTTTCTAGCCCTGAGCCTGATAGTCAAAATGCCCTTAAATTGCAATGTATATTTCAGAAATAAATAAAACATGACTGCTCGAAGTGCAGAAGATGTGGCTGACAAAAAGAACCTATCAAAGAATGTGCTTCAAATGAAGGTTAGTACTTTTTTATATCCACTTTTGAATGTTTTACTATGCTTTTCTATCATGTGGGGGGGGGGATAACTAAAATTCTAGACGATTATGGGTACCACCACTATTTACCAAGTACCATGTGTTGGAACACAATTTATGTCTTTGCGCTAAAAATTACCCACCCACCCCTTTGAATACAAAGTGTATAAGGAAAAAGGTTTAAGTTCCAGCTTCTTTGCCTATAACTAACCACTGTGTAATATTTAATCGTACCAATCTTCTGTTGCTTTGTTAAGGCACCTCTCTCACCCCTAATTAGGCTATGCTCCATAAATAACGTTTTAAAATGAAAACAATGTGAAGGTTTTTGCGATTTTGAGGTTCTGACCCAATTCATTTCAAGTGTATTATAGACCTAAAGAACTTTCTTTCTTTTATAGTTCATGCAAAAAGGTAAGGTGGTTGTTGTGGATGAAGCAGAAGAAATGGCGAAACGTATACTAAAAAACAAAGCACATTGGGTAGTTAAAGGTCTTGATGACCAGCCAAGGAAGTAAGTTTTTCATCATGTTATACTATAAACATAAAACTGTTCCCAATATAAAGCGCCAAGTTTCAGTCTATTTCTAAGCAATAGAACAACTTTTTTCAAATAGAAACTTTCCTTTTCTCCCAGACCCTCCTGTATGTTTCCCTATTGACTACGCTCTAAATCCTTTGCCATAACATTGTCTTGTTTTCAAAACTACCCCATGAAACTGGTTCAGTTTTAAAACTGAGTTTCCTCAAAACATTATTTTTTAGAAGTTACTGTATGATATTTTTTAAACTTGGCTTTAAATTGTGTATACTTTGTTCATTTATTTACTCTTCGGAAGATATAGAGTCCAGTGATTTTCGATGTATTGATGTCACTTCTCATAGTTGTTTTATTGACCCTTCATCGTGCAAGTGATCATTAATGTGTGTGGATTATGAGTATTGATTGTCATAACATTGTTTTTGTTTTTTTAGACTTCCATATGAATTTGATACCAGTTTGGTGGTGTGCGAAGATCTATTACCCATCGGAAGAATGGCATATTCAAATTTCAATCCCAACGTCGATGTAAGTTCATTTTGAATGAATATTTGATTCTTTTTGCATTATCCAAATCTTATTTTTGTGCAGTAGCAATTGAATTTTCTTATCAATATTTAAGAACATTAATCAATAGTTAATCAATAGTAACTGATAGAATAAATAGTAACTGATGATTTATTGAAGAAATGTTCATGTTTTGTCAAGTTCAGTCAGGGTGTCCTAAAATCCTGCTATGTCCGAAAACTCAAAATATTAAGTATTCATCTGGTACTTCACGATTTCTAATTTTCTAAGTTTTATACAACCATAGTGGATAATGTTTGGTATTTTAGATAAATTCGCAAGCATGAGCAGCAACGTGGAATAATAACTTAAAAATCAAAATTGACCTTTTGCTTTTAATTCTTCTTTAGTCGAAGATTTTGTCCTAAATATTCCTAAAATCCAGGCATGAAAATGGCTCAGGAAATTCCTAATTTCAGAACGTTTTTACTGGATGGATCCGCTTTTAAGTTAATAAAATAATAAAATTGAGTAATATTGATCTGAGCATTATACTCTGGAGGATCTGGGTGGGTCTGAAAGCCAATGAAACGTCCATTTTCTGTTTTGTATTACCCCAAATGTTTTTTTATGAACTCTGTTTGCCCTTCACCAACTTGGAATTATTTTGGAGTATTTAGAACCCCAAAAATGTTTGTACAAGTCCAACCTGCTTGACTGAAGACGTTAAGGATCATTGCCGAAAGTATCTATTTGAAGAGTGCGGTCTTCCTTGCACATATTTTTCAAACTTAAATCAGGGCATGAATTGGCCATTCTATCATTAAGTGCAAAAATCAAACTTTATCCCCCTCCCCAAGCACTTTTACACATAGCTTAATAGCTCACTGTACTCGTTTACTCGCTTCGCTTGCCTCACTCATTTTTATTTTTAGGAAATATTTTAGTTATCCACACATACCTGAAAAGTTTGTTATGCAGAAACATTAGTCCCATCCCAAAAGTTTTAGAGATGCGAAGTCTGATATTTTTACATTCTTATCAAAAAGTGGTGAACCGATGAATAAGATATTTGTATTTCTTCTTACAGAAAATTCATAAAGAAATTCTTCACGGAAAAAAAGTAAAAGTTCGACCAGAGAAAGATGACGATGCAGAGGTGATATCGGATGAAGAGATGGCTGAAAGGTGAATGTTTGTTGTTTAATTGATACTTGTTTATATCATTTTGTTAATCCCTGTTAATCTTTGTTAATCTTTGTCAATCTTTGTTAGTCTTGGTTAATCCCTGTTAATCTATGTAAATCTTTGTTAATCTCTGTTAATCTTTGTCAGCCTTGGTTAATCTTTGTTAGTCTTTGTTAATACCTGTTAAACTTTGTCAATATTTGTTAATATCTTTTCGAACTTAGTCAACCTTTGTAGTCTTTGTTAACTCTGTTAATTTTTAGCAACCTTGGTTAATCTTGTTAATCTCAAACATATATTTTGAGTTTCTTTACTCCTCGTTATGAGTCCAGCGTTTTCAATCACGTTTTCGAAACTTTTTCTCACTTCACATTCTTTTTTCTCTCATGGCAACAGCTTTTTGTTTAATGTTTTCAGTTCTTCGTCTTATTTGTTTTTAATAATTGAAAAGTGACAAAAAGTTGAATAGAAAGTCGAATATAAAGTCCGAACTTTTAATAATATTTATTGAATGATTAGGTGAACTTGAACTTCCTGGGAGTATTGATGGTATGAGTCACGCCAACACCTTTATCAAGTAGTTGACGCTGTTAACAAGGTTTCCAGTACACGTGTCACACGCTGCACACGTTGTCTCGTTGTGCTGTTTTGATAGACTGATGGGTGTGTCACAGTACACTTTGTAACCAAAATTTGTGTTAATAATGAAACGTACGATAGGATTTTTTATCAAACAAATATCTTCTTGGATGCCCATTCATATCTAATTAAAACTTGTGGTTTCATGAAACCCTCTTAAACAACTATTGCGTACTCGAATCTAAACAAAGATATTGGCTTAAAGGATATTGAAACATTATTGGATCATGGATTAATAAGCCCCATACGTTTTCTGGTAGCACCTCTTTTTAGTTGACTTCTTACGAGAAGCAAGGCATATGTGGGTACTGGCTTCATAGAGAAGTGGAGAATTTATTGTGTTTTAATCTTGAAGAAGTCCGCCGTGTAGACGAGGCCTGTCGATTGTTTTCACAGTAATTTATGAAAATATTCTTAAAAATCCGATTAAATAACTTAACATAATAAATAAATAGAAAAAAAGAGTGAAAAACACTTGTGATGAATTCGATTTTCTTTTCTTCTTCTTTTTTTTTATTTATTTACTGTTATACATAATTTTTACTTTTAAAGAAAGAACTAAGTAGGAAAGACGAATTGCAAAGAAAAAAAAGGTGAAAATATGTCGTGAAAATTAGGGGAATCGAAGCAGGTGTTCTTTCTATGTGAATAAGTCGATGTTTTCGAGCAAATTGGGTGTAAACATTTGCGTCAAACTATCGTATTCTGTTGTTTAAAATGATATTTAATTATTCTATTTATTTCCTTGTTTACAAATTATATCGCAAGTACGTGCAGGAAAAATGGAAGTGTGTTTTCCTCATTTCTTTTCATTTTCTTCTTAATTTTAATTTTGATTTTTCTCAAGGTAGGTAGGTTGATGTTACGAGCCGGTATGTGGTTTTGAAGGTTTTTAGTACCGCTGAGTAACGGTATTAGAGGCTAAGCTATTTCTTTTGTACTTGTTCGATTCTTTTTTCGCAACGTCATTTTAAAAGATTTTTAACGTAATTACTATAGGTTTAAAAGCTTAATCATAATTTTTTTTCATGCTATTTATTTTTTTGATTTTTATTAGATATTAGTGAAAGGACTTATACACGCTTTTTTAATAAGAATAGTTTTTTTGTTCAAGATTCTTAACTTTTCGGCCAAATTCATCCAGATTTTTTCTTAGCATATATGTGGCGGAGGAAGGTCTTCTTGGAATAAAAAACAACCAAAAACGACCTTATTAAAGAAAATATTGATTTAAAGAGAGTTGACAAATATATATTTTTAACGCAAATTCAAGATGACGATATTCTTAGCATACTTTTTGCCAAATTTCATCTCGGATATTCTTATATAAAAAAAAGCATGTGGTATATTTCAAAATGAAACACTTGGTAACTCGATGCGATAAAAGCGTCAGTTTTATCCGATTTAGCTGATTTCTTCACCAAATGAAAGCAAGAAAAATACAGGTCAAGACGTTATGGACCTTGTATTAATTAAAGAAGAAGAACCTTACGAAAATGAAGGTTAAAGAAGATGCAAATCGTGAAGGAAAGGCTTGCGAACAATAAAAAGTATATATCTGAAACCTTTAAAATCTTTCCGACCGATTGGTGTACTGATCGTGACCGTAGCTCTTTTAGTTTGAGTATCAGACTATTATGTAGAGCCGCCTGGTTGTCATAACAATAATGTAGAAACCACCGCAAAGATGTTTATGGCTTGTTTCAATGCATTTTTAGCATGCTGAACTTAAAATTAGGAATTAGGAAAATAGGGAAGAAATAAAGAGATTTCTATTGTTTCGCACCCTAAAACAGGGAAGAAATAAAACAAAATAGCCAAATGGTTGGGGGAAGAAATAAGAACTTTTGGCCAAAATATTTACCATTGACCTAGAAACTAAAAGTGCTACGATCACGATCAATACCCCAATCGATCGGTGTGGCTTTAGGAATTCCAGATATGTACTAGATTAGACCCTCGTGTTTCATACTATTTGTCTTTTATGGTAATGTAATGTTATGTTATGTCCTTAAGCAGGCTATGACACTAGAAGAAAACTAACTTTTTTTCAATCTTACACTGAGTAATGTAAGTAAATCTTCATTTTAAGAACATCATTTGAGTAACATTCTCTTTATCGTCAATTACACATTTTGGTTGATTTAAAAGACATTCTTCGGCGCGAATTCGCGTGTTTTTGTCACACAATTTGGAGTTTCCTCAAAACATTATTTATTTCCAACTGAACTGTTCAAAGATATACTGCAAAATATAGTCCACTACCGACCCCATGGCTTTCCTTTATAATACAGTCATTTTTGCCCGAAACGAACTCACCCAGCCTATATACCCTTGACGCAATTCTGAGCCATCTATCTATAATCTTGACGACCTATGATTTCCCTTCAATGATGTCACGGTTAAATGATTTAATCATTAATGGCTTCTTAATTATTTACTTTCATATTTCTTGAAATATTCTAACCCACCCTGCGTGTTCATTATGAAATATTTCGTCGAAATATTTACTATAAAGTATTCATTTTTCACCCTTTGACAGAACAATGTTACATTCATTAGTAATTGCCGATGAGTATAGCAACATTTAATCACAAAATAAACTCTCTATAGGGTTCATATCGAGCAGTGCAGTGTACAAAACCGAACCCCTGTTGTTGACCAGAAGGCTACGTTAGAGCGATTTTTCGACTTTTAATGTTGCCCTTGGGAAGCGATTCGATGTTGTTTTTTTTTGCAACAGGACGTAGTATTCTGTCCTAGATATATCACTTCTTTATGTATGAATACAAAGGAACTAATTTTAGTCCGATACATTTTCAAAAATTAAGTAAAATGATACCACTTTTGATTTAGACCTATGACGTTTTCCTTTTTTATAGAATCATAAACATCTTAAGGAGGATGTAATTTGTCGGCTGATTTGCCGACAGAAATAATTTTCTGCCCATGACGTCATACAGGAAAAAGTACCACTCCCGGTTGGATGTCAGAAAACACTAGGGCTTAAATTCTTCCTTGGGCAGTCACAATCACATATCAATAATAATAAAGGTGGTAACAGGGTTAGATCAATTGTTATAAGATATTCCCTGTCTATAAGCTTTTTTCTGAATTAATTTGCTGATTTTGAGCTGCCATCTCAGTTGCCATTTTAGATCAACTAGGCTTTTTGTAGACGTGAATCAGCGTGGATACCATTTCTTTTTTATCATATGTATTTAAATAAACATTTTCTAGCATTTCCTATTTCATAAATGAAAAAATATATATCTATACAATTCTTTGTTCGATTCATTTTGGAAGTCTATAATTAAATGTTCCGAATTGGAAAGGTGTGGGGCCTTTTTATCGAAATCAGGAAAAAGGAAATGTTGGAATTAAACTTGCCATGATGAAAAGACTTTTAAAAAAGTAACTACTTTAGGTGTCTCAATGGAGAGAACCAGGTTCGACCCCTCCTGGATCCCCGTAATTTAATCAAATCCATCACTGAAATAATGTCCGCCACAAGTGATCCCTTGTGTGTTATATTCGGCAATGGATTCCATTTAATGTTATATATTGTATGTGTCGTAAATGTTGATCCATCCCCGTTAGAGCTTTAAATATACCGCCTCTATCGGGAATGTCATGTAAATGGATGAAAATCATTGGAAAAAAATTATTATCTCATATTCGTGATTTATTTTGGCACTGGATCCAGGCACGTATTTATCGGATTCTTGTTAAATTTCTGAAATTTTGTAAGATTTTTATTTTCATTTCATTTTCATTTTTTCGAAGTTTTAGTATATTTTTCACCTTTTTATCGGATCACATGCTCCTTCGCAATGTGTACCACCCCCTCCCGCTTTCAATTCTTGCATAGGGTTTCAAAGCTGGCAACACAACGATATCTTCCATTCATACAAAATAAGCATCACGATAAGTTCCATTCGTTTCAGTATTGAATGAGAATTTTTAGAGGGTTGACTGTTTTCAATATTAATGCACATGTCGAGTAGTATTGCATAACATTCCCATAAGATGATGCAATCTGAAGACGCATATGAAGATGTTTATTTTCCCTGTCTGGTTTATTTGTTGAGTTTGATGTTATTGTTTGATATTGCTAGATTTTTCGGAATCAACTGCGACCAAAAGGAGTTGCAGTCGTCATTGTCAAAGGCACTTTATTCGTTGATGACAAACATTTTAAATGCATTCACTGCATTTTCATGGGGTTCTTTAAACTGTTGCTTTGCTGGCGAGCAGGGGGGTAGGGTCTGTCAAAATTATTTGGAAGGTATGATGGGGGGTGGGTGAGTATCAAAGAATATTGGGAGGATTTTCAATGAAAAATTTAAATAAATCAAGATTAAAACGAAGACATTAAAATCTGTCTTGGGCGTAAGCCACCAAGAAGAAATCTTGGAAAAAAACATGGTGGTTAGGTGTATTTTTGGATGTATTACAAAAATTAATCATACCTTAAAAAAATGTTTCCCTGCCCCTGTATATTTAGTATATATATAGCCTTCTCTTGAATACTTTTAATCCATAAAAAATGTTGTCTTGATACAAACCATTCTCACCAGTAGATAAAGGCAAAGAAGACAAAGGGAAAGTACTTCCTTTCAATTGATGCAATTTAGAAATATTTCCACTAAAATTTGTAGATAATGTAAAATGGATCTGGTGCCTGAGCCTGGCCATCTTTGCATAATTGTCATATGACGTATTTTCTCCAACTGGCAACTGTTTTAATAAAATAAATATTTTGTTGCAAACATGGTTATTCCATTTTTTCACCCCAAAATCGAACACTAAAAGAAGCAAAAAATACATGAATAAGGTAAATAAAAATAAAAGTTTTGTCAATATAAAACACGACTTTGTTTCCCTTTTCTTTATTCATAAGAAGAAGAAATAAATAAAAAATCCCTTGGATAATGCATTCTTTATACACCATCCTCTCTTGTTCTGTTTTTATTGAGTTGAATTATTCATTTATATCTAAATAATTAATTCCCCTTATATTTCACTCATCTTCAACTTCTCTCTTCTCTCCTCAACTTTAATTCAACTTCAACTCATTCTTCTTCTTCAGGTACGAAACACTGGTCCAAACTATTGACAAGAAATTTCAAGGGAAACGAAAACATGCTGACGTCGACAATTCTTCTGATTCTGACGACGACTCGGATGATGACGCAACCAAAGCTTTGAAAGCGAGAGCTAAACGTGGATTTCTGAAACCGAAATTCGAGTAAGCACTTCTACTAAGTGAGTGCTGCGTCGTTTTTGTATGTAGCGCAGTGCGAGCATGTCACGAAATAAAATTGGTGAGTTGATAATGTATTTATTTAATTATTTATTTTTTATTTGATCGAATTCATTAAACTCGTTTCCGTATGTAGATAAATACATGTATTTTTATTTTGCATGCATGAGTTTTCTTTTTCTTTTTTTTTGTATTTTTTATGTCGAAAGTGGTGAGCTCAAAAGGGGTTTAATTTTGAAAAAAGAGATAGAAAAGAGAAAAACGTTTTTTAATTGCTTTCTCTCTTGGAAAAGTAAGGAATATGTCAAGGAGTAAGATTAGTAAGTAGTTTTTCATACAAAGTTGTTAACCCAGTTTTCATTCTAACTTTTCATGTTCTTCTTTTACTTCTTCAATTTCTCAATGAGTTGAATAATTTTGTTTAATATGGTTTTATTTTTGATTTGCGCGCGTGTCTTACAAGTACGCGTTCCTTACGAAGAGAAATGTTAATCGGCTAGATGAAAAGCAAAAAATGTCTCCTTTTTTCTCAGTGTTTTTTCGTCCTATTTTTCTTGTCGCTTAGGAAGTTTCTTGCACTCTTTTTTTCTTATTCTTTTTTTCTTCTTTTTCAAAAATGTGTTTTTTATTGATTTATTTTCTTTTATTGATTTTTTTGTGAAGACACGAATGTTTTGATCACCTGCTGTTTTCAACTATATACTTACGAGTTTGTTCATCAAAACGGAAACAAAATTTTTCTTTAACAGTTTTCAAGTGAAAAATTTTGTTAAAATTCTTCAAAATTTGCTATCTATCGACTTTTTCTCCTTTATTTCTTTCCCTGTTTCTTTTTGACAAAAATCCGCTGTTTCTTGCTTGTTTTCATTTTCCCGAATTAAGTTCTTTACGGTTATTTGTTCTATTTGAATATTAGTTTAGACGTTGACATTTCGTCACTATTATTTCTGAGATTTTTGGTGCTGATACATACATGTAGTGTCACATACACTGGCATACAAATCGTCCTGCAATACCACAGTGTCTGCGGTAAAAAACTGAAAAGTAGTCTTCATTAAAATGAGGGATATTTGAGGGTAGCCAAATCCGCCATTCCGCTTGATATTCGTCCAAATCCTGCTTCCACAGGGTATCTCTAATTCCGTATTCCGCACTTAAGATCGCTTCTATTCCGTATTCCCCCTAGAAAAAAGTGTCCATTCCGCCTTCCCGCCATTTCGCCAACAGGAACACCAGTTTTATCGGTACAAATTCACACACCCCACCTCTTACTTTAATAAGGGCTGATACTTTCCTCGCTTAATTTGGTTATTCTCTTCAACTTTCCAACAGTCTATTTTTTAAGGGACTTGTGTCCCTGGTAAATCATGCCCCGCGTGTTTAATGCAGTTAGATCCAGTTTGAGCAAAACGTTCTTTTCTCAGCTCTCAGCTGAATAGCTGTTTCTCTTCCTCCTTCTTTTAAGCAAACTCTTGCTTTATATTTGTATAAATTGAGAACGAAGGAGAATTATCTACCCTTTCGTGATTCTTATCTGTTGATAAGGAACTCTTCAAGTAGTATTCATATCAATGTTTGTTTCTGTTTGTTAACAGCATGAACAGAATGGATAGAAGTTGATGATATGAACCTCACGAGCGCTTTTGTTAAGTACATTCATCTTTCATGTGAATGATACGACTACAGTCTTTTAAATTAGCATGGGAAACCTTCAAATGTAACTTGTAACGCTTTTAATTGGGAAAAAGTATGGTTTTATTTTATGTAGGGACGTACCAAAATGGGATAATCCCCTCTAGGCATTACGTCACACAATTGTTATACGTCATGTTCAATGGACTCACTGGAAACATTTTTTCCAGACGGCATTGGCAAGACCTGATACCTTGACATGATACCTTGGAGGACATGAGACCTAGGAGGACATTAGAACTTAGAAGATATGAGACCCTAGAAGACATAAGATCTTCGAGGTTTAAAGGACATAAAACTTCGAAACTTCTCTCCAGATAATATTCAAGGAGTGGCGCGTTGATTTCGTAATCGATCGGCTCCTTATCATCTCATCTTCGTCAATGCATCTTTGCTTTTTTTGTGGGCGCGTCTCTCTTTTTTTCTGTTCAAAAGTAAACGGTTATCAATTTTTGTATTTGTAAAAAATGAAATTTCGTTTCTTATCTAATATACTTGACTTAATCTTACCATGATGATAAAGAAATGATTTACTCTAAAGCAAAAAAGATTTATCTTTACTTCAGATCGCGAAAGAAGAAGAAAAATCAATATTTGGTGAAAAAAAAAGAAAATGAAGCTTTTCCTCTTCGTCGAGCAAAACCACTAATCGATATAACAACAGCTTGATTTTTTTATATTCTGATAAAATTTCAATAAATTGTGAAAAAAACATTTGCAATTTGAAAACCACATGGACGCTTGTGTTTCTATATGTGACGATTTCTTTAGTTTACATCACTCCATCATCACAATACGGAATACGGAATTAATAAGTGTTCTCTGAACCAGGTCATCGCGATGACTTTTAATCAGTCCCTTATCCTTGAAGAAATTTGAAAGGTAATTGAATTCTTCGAAAAACATATTTTGCTCTTAGTTTTGACTCTAGTGATATCAATTAGATTATAACGCTCGTGATAGAAAAGCTCTTCGCGTAATTTTATCATGGAGCTTCTTTCATCTTACTACAAGTTATATAAGTAGACTGAATGTCTCATGTTGTAAGTTAGGGTTATTAAAAATGTCTGGGATGTAATAGAAACTCTTCCCTCTTGTCTCTGATGTATGTTTATATCTTGAAAATCATTTAACATTTAGCGAATATCTAGAAGTAGAAATACATCGTATGTAATTCCTTGACGATTTACTGTGGGTAGGCTTGTTCCGTCATCCTAATACACGCTTTTATTTTATAAGAATTTTATAAGAATAATTAAGATGGAATTGTGAAAAAAGTTAAGAATATGCTAAGAATACATCATCTTGAATTTTTGCTAAGAATAATATTTAATTTGAAGTTTTATGCCAAGCTAAGCATAATCATTTTATCTATAACATACATTTTTTATTTTTTGTTTCGTTGCCATGTGAATACAACGTTAAAAAGAAAGAAGTGGTAAAACAAAGCAGACATAATACTTTGTAAAAATTGAATTAACAATTTAGGGCATATTTTCTATTGACCTTTCTCTTTCACATGATGTCTATATCAAGAATATGCTAAGAATATGCCAGGATGAATTTGGGCAAAACGTTGAGTATAATTAACCAAAAAACACTATTATTATAAAAAAAAAGCGTGTATCTTTCTTTATACAGATTTTAACCCGCGCGATGAAGAATTCTTTACATTCCTTGGTGATCGGGGGAGCCAATTTTTAACTATTTTCTTTCAGGTTCGATAGCTTTAGTATGAAATATAAAAAAAAACATCGTACACTTTTCTTCTTCCAAATAATCAATCCGGCGCTGCGCTGCTGCGATGGTCATCGCGGACTGACAAAATTCGGATTCTCGCGGACTAACTTAACTCCATATCAAAAAAAAATTGCCTTTTAAATGAGCTCATCGTAGACTGAGAAAATTCTGAGACTGGGCCTTTAACCTTGGTTTGTTTCCGAATGGTTCTTTAAATGCGATTCTTTGATAATGTATATATTTATTTATTTATATATATAGTTTTACAACTGTTTAATTTCTAAACAAATTGGGCTTTCGCCGATTTCCATCTTTCCTTCACATGGCTTCGTTACATAACACATCCGCTGTTACAGTTTCGTTCATTCATCATTACTTGGCCGAGGAGACTTAGCACCACTCTTCCTGTTTTAGTGTATCTATCATTGTTGAATGTTTTTTTGTACTTTTGTCCATTGATGTTCGGATGAGGTGAGCAGCGCAATTCTTCTGTTGTCTCTTAATGTCTGTCGTGTTGCATATGTTGTGGATTTTTGTGTTTGTTAGTTTGAATTTAAATTGGTTTCCTTCGTCTGCTTGTCGCGAAAAACCTCCCCGTATCATTCTCCGTAGGAAACTTCTATAAACTACTTCTAATCGATTATATTGATAAGATGTTAAGGTCCAATTCTGACAAGAGTGGGTTAATCTGCTTCTAACATAACTGTTCAGAAAAATTATTCTGCTACGGAGGAGGATCATATGGTTTTGTAGCAGAGTAACCATTTCAGCGAATTTAGCATTGGCCATTTGTATTCGATGGTTAAGTTCTGTGTCACCTGTGCTTGGTTCGTTGTTATGGTTTTATGATGAAGTTATATGAAAGATTTTCTGTCTATATATATATAAAATATAAATTCTACATTAAGTGTTTATATAACGTTTGAGAATTTCTTTAATCATATAGTGGAAAAAGTAAGGTAGCCATTTACCCCAACAATATTTGAAAACCCTGAAAAACCACTTGAAACTCCCCTGAAACCATTGGAATAGAAAAGCATCCCTTCAGAAAAATTGAAAATCCCATTCATATATTTTTTTACTATTGATTTCTTGCCATTCTATTACCATAATGGATTTGTATATGCTAGCTTAGATGCTTGTCATTTTTTATCAATTTATTTCAAAAAAGAATATATATACAAACATTTGCATCCCCTCCATGCAAAGAATCAAAATTTTCTTCTTTCGCACTTATTTACTCATTAATATCTGATATTCAGCTGTCTTAATTTTCAAAATTTTCTCCAACTATGGTGGACAAAGTAAAGTGCATTTTCTGATATTCACCTGGTGATTTTCAAAAATTTCTCCATCAAGGGTGGACTTTGTAAAATGTATTTTCTGATGTCCAGCATTCATAATTTTCATAAGTTTTCTCCAACCATGGTGGACAAAACTGTGGTTATTTTCAAAATTCAAAGGTACAGATATGTCAGGTACCTTTTCTGTCCTTGGAAAATGGTTGGAAAGATTTTATGGCCACAATGATATATTTTTGAAAATTTCCCAACCATGGTGGTGAATTTAAATGTTCTTAATCTCTTAATGACTAATGTACCCAAATTTACCTTAAGGTTTAGAATCTTTTATTTAACCATTTGTGATCTTGATTATGCACATTTCATACATCATAATGTAGAAAGATCAGTTATTGTTTTGGTATTTATTGACCAAGGATTTCACTAAAAATCAATAATATACGGCCTAAAGCATTTCAAAGGGTAGTAGAAGTTGTTGGTAAGTATTTTTGTTTTTTTAACAAATGTTATATTTAATTTCTCTTATTTAGTGGAAAAAATTAAGGCTTCTGCCGAAATGGAGTTGGATTTCTTTGATGAATTGCCAACTGTCTTCAACATTTTAAAGTTTAACCCTGGCGCTGTTGTGGATGATACTGCAATTGAACGTTTACTCAGCTGGTTGGAAGAAATGAGTGCTAAGAAAGGTCAAAAACTTATTCTAAAAAGTACAGATTTTTTTGAGTCAGATGAGGTATGGATGAACTCCATGACACTTTCATTTGCTCTGAGATTTGCTGGTTATATTGGGTATAATTACAGTAAAAGTGAAGAGAAAATTATAAATGTTATAAAGAAGATGCTTTCAGAAATCACAAGTCATAAACAATTCTCAGAAGCTTCTGTTCAATATGGATTTTATAAATGTTTGAATTCGTTATCAAAAGATATCCATTGGTTTGAATTTCTAAATGAATTTCTTACAACTACTTTTGAAACTTTTAGGTCTTCATATCTCTTTGTTCAAAAAGCTGCTGTAGAATTTTTTGCCTCACTTCTCATTACGTTGTTAAAAGATGATTCAAATGTACTATACAATGTTTTAAGAACAATTGAATCTTTATCTGATCCAAAACAATTGTATCAGATAGTTGAAAGCATTCTACTTGTAAGCAAAACAAATGTAAACATGTTTTTGAAGTTTCTTTCGACTGATAAACTTGTAAAGAAGTTGATGGAGTTTATCAAGTCTAGCCAAGACAAAGACGCATGTGGTCAACTATTTAAGTCTTTAACATCACTGTTCTCGATTTTAACGAAACCTGCATCAAATGTCGATTGGTATGTTACTTTATCATCAGAGAGCCCTGAAGATTCCCTGATAGATTTCATAAGAATTGTAAAAAGTAGGGCTGAATTTCAACTGCTAGTTCCATCGTTTTGTTCAAGTTTGATGTTATCTAATGCTGATGATGGTTTTTCATCTAATTGGAATTATAAACTATTACAATTTGCACTTTCTGATATTGCGTGTCATGATACATTGACAAAAGAATTTGAAAGTGAGTATCTAGAATATAATGTCAACGTTACAGCACCAAAAGTCTGGAAAAATATTTTGGTTGTTATCTTAGGAGAGATGATAAATATTGAAAATAAAATTCAATCTGATCTTGTCTGCTCGAAATTACTATTGGCTTGGAAACATTATTGTTTATCCATCTTAACAGTGTCATTAAGTAATGATTCAGAAAGACAGATGATAGACAACAACTTGATTACTGTTATGCATGATAAAAAAGTTCCTCGTCTTTGCTTTCGTTATTTAAAAGATACTGGTTTTCATATTTTTGACAAGGAACTAAAGGAGGAGTTTTTAGATTGTCTTTGGAATTGTTTATTTTGTATAACTGACAATTCTCAACTTATTTGTGCAACTTTAGAATTACTTTCTAAGTATATTTCTCAGATTGAAAACTTGGTTGATCTTTTTGAATATTCTAATTGTGATGTTAACAAATCACTTCAAAATGCCTCTTACTCACTGCCTGATATCCTGAATAAACTTCTTTGGGATACTAATTGGGAAGTACAAGATTCATTGATTGACGTGTTAATGGTGATTTTGGAAAAAGCTAAAAACGGTTCTCAAATCTGTTATGATTTTCTTTCTCAAAATACATTTTGGATAAAGGTTATTGATTTAATTAATAACCTGGAAAGTTATATTCGCTCAAAGACAGTGACCTTTACTGGAGCAATAGGTTTGTATAAATCAACATGGAATATATTTTGTGAAAAGGGTAACCATACATTAGATAGTGTGTTTAAACTGTTTGAAAAAATATTTACAAGTGAAGAACGACAAGATGATATGTTTACACGAAGAAGTGTTTTGTTTACTTTGAAGTCTTGGGTCCTCTCAGAACTAGATTATCTTCCTGTACTGACTGTAAACTGTGAAAGTGATGATCAGGCATCTGTCATCAAGACATGTTTGATTAATATATTAGAAAATGGAAGTCGTGATTTTGATTGGGAAGTAAGAAAACTCACTTTTATGTTATGGGCAGATATGGCAACAGTTATATCTGAAAGAAGTGAGGAGAAAGATTTCTTTATTGATTATGTAATTGATAATAACTTTGCGTTGATACTTTGCAATGGCATCTGTGACTGTGAATATCTAGTGAAAGTTGAAGCTTTTAAGTGTTTAGTAAATATCAAGGATAAATTCATCTTAAAAGGCAATACGAATTCAAGTTCTTTAGATATACAATCAATAACCAAGTATGAAGAGACATTGAATTCAATCAAAACAATGAACAGAAGCGATTTTGTTGAGTTTTTAGCAAATACTGATTTCAATGAAGTAGGGAAACAGATTGACACTTTGGATGTAACAGTCACAACAGATCCTGTTTCATTTATTCAAGATGTTATAGCATCAGCTCGTCAAAGTGAAGCAAATCTTTTAGACTGTTATTAAAATCTTTTTTATGGAAAAAAATATACTTTTTTATTTGTATCAAGAGATTTTTCATTTTGTTCCCAACTTATTATTCCAAAACCACACATTAGCCACAATACAAACCCAGGATCTATTATTCTCTTCTGTTGAGTCCTAACATTTCTCCAAAAATTGCAGACACTACTGACTGCCAGGGCAACTCAGCCTTCCATCTCTTGAGTTTGGTAAATGAGTACCAGACTTGTCTTGGACCAACTCTTCTGGGTCAGCAATTCATAAATATATTGTTAATGACTGTCAGCTTATCATAACGTGTTAGTAGGAATGCAATGGCATGCAAAGTAGTTTATAAAGAAAATCGTAGATATCATGTGTTTAAGTTCAGGAGTTAGGTGTTCTTAGTGTCTTTCAATAAGATTCTGTGCTGTTTGGGCTGAGGATAAGATTTACTGAGTGATATAAATATTTGCATTATGTGTCATGTACCAATACACATGATTTCAAAAGTTAATTGTGTGAATGCATGTGCTTTTGTTCTTATTTGCACCAATGCACCCAATTTTTTTTGGTACGATACAAATGAATTCATTTTTATTTTACTATCTGTTTTGTGCACATTTTGGAAATCTAGTGCTCTTGATTTAAAAATTACAGGCCTCCCAGCAGGGAAGCACAAGGCGGGTACCGGCGGGTACCGCGGGTACCGGCGGTACCCGGCACGGAAGCAAGCCAGCCGGCAGGAAACGCCAGTCTGATATTGAGTAGCTTTTAGGAACCTATTTCTTGCCGGCAGCAAGTAAGCACGGTACCCGGAAGCAAAAAATATTGTGCTTCCCTGCCTCCCAGACCGTCCTAAAATCCTTAAATGTCCTGAAATTTTGAAATTTTGTCCTTAAAAGTCCTAAAGTTTTAAATAATATTTTGAAATTAGCTCAAAATAGTGATATGAACTCTTGATTAGTGGGTCCAGAAACATGCATTTCCAGGCGTTTCAGATGCTTAATATTTCAAAATGTTCTACCCTCCGGGTCCAACCTTGGTGGACCCTCAGGGAGAAACAGCTTACTTGTCTTAACCTTGAAGAAAATAGTTTCATGAAGTACCTAAACAAGATCTTGGAATTAGGCTAGGATAGTATAGACCAGATGTCCAAAAATATCCTAATTTTTGAAAATTGACCTAAAATGCCCTAAATTTTGGGCCATATTTATCCTCAAATGTCCTAAAATATCCTTTAAAAATGTCCTAAAATCCTAAAATTTTTAGTCATTTCTGGTCTGGGAGGCCTATAATTAAATTTTTGAGTTCTTTCTGAATGTAAGAACTTTGAATAGAAAAGACTTGTGTTGACTTGACTGAAAATATTCTCTAATTATTTTAGACAGGTCATGAATGACATTGGGGTAACAAATTGACTTGGAGCCATTTTAATTTATCTTGGGCGCATCCCCTTGGACACCATGATAAAAGCAATTCTAATGTTTTTTTTACTATATTTTTTTCAGTGAATGGATATAGATTACAGATGAACATTGATTGGTATCAACTTTCTCTTGGCGCATTCTTATTCTTCATACCCGCAACAGTGATAATGGCATTGGGTGCTAAAAGAAAAAAATATGAGTCATTAGATGACTTCAATTATCACTTTAACAAGAATGGCGAGTTACGCGATAAGTCGACCAAAGAAGGGTTTAAATTTGATGTCCATGAGAATAATAGTGACAATCAAAGGCGTTATGAACTTTTAAGTGGTGTTATTAAGAATCACATTTATCAGCTTTTAGAAGATGAAGGTAAATTGATTCGAACAACAATTCCAGTGGAAGACGATGATGAGTCAGATAGTAAAGGAAAAGGATTCATATTTCGAAGCGACGATTCCTTTGATTGTGAGAAGTTGGTGCTTATCATTCATGGAAATGGCGTTGTACGAGCGGGTCAGTGGTCAGGTCGTCTTATCATCAACCATTCATTAGGCAGCGGTACACAATTACCTTACATAAAGAAAGCGAAAGAGCTTGGTTTTGGTGTTCTTGTTTTGAATTCAAATCAAGCTTATGATGAAGAAAACGGCGAATCAATCAACTGTAGCAAGTCTCCTGAAGAACATTTTGTATATGTTTGGGAAAATTTCGTTATGAAATCCAAAGCTAAGCATGTTGCTATTGTTGCACATAGTTATGGCGGTGTGATAACAACATTTGGTGCTGCTAATTTCCCCACTGTTATTAAGAAAACATTTGCTGTTGCATTTACTGATTCTGTTCACTACGGCATCAGAACCAATCACCCTGAAGAGTACGATTTGTGGATGCAAAACAATGTTTGTAACTGGGTCACAAGTAAGCTTGATCTAGATGAACCTGTGGAGAAAAGTCACAGAGGAGATTGCCCATCTGTTTCAGCTGGAACTTTAGCTCATATCGAAACGTCATGGAAGGCCTTCGATTCAGTTTGGACTTTTATCATGAAAAAATGGGATTCTCTTCAAAAGAAAGAGGAGAAGGGAACAATTGTTGATGACCCAATTCCTAGAGTACAATCTGAATTATAGTAATGATTTTTTATTTGTCAATTGATTTATTTTAATGTAGGAAATTTTTAAATTTTATTTGTAATTTGTAATTATATTTGATTGCTATCGATTTGGTTTCCATGGCTGGCTTTTAGGGATTGTCTACAAATTATCAGTGAATTTGTCGTTTCATTGGTTGAAAATTACATCAAGATTTTGATTAGTTTCTTCAGAATTGGAATTAGTATTTTCAGTTTTAAAAAAACATTTAAAAAAAAATGGTAACATCTCAGAAATACACCAATCAAAATCTTCACGGATGTAATTTTCCACCAATCAAACAGCCAATTTACTTGAAGTTGTAGAGAATTCCTTATGCTGAATCAAACACCTCTGGAATTGCTATAAGTGTTTATTTTGAAAAACTCAAATGGATACATTAATTTACATCCATACATAATGTGCATGTTATTCAATAAACAACCAATTAAAATCAAAAGGACTGTTGACCAACTTAATTTAACAATTCTTGTAAAAATGTTTGCTTATCTATTTTAAAGTTTTTTTTGGCCAATTTATTTGAATCTTTTCTTGTCACAATTTTTTAGTGGCTTAATGAAGAAGTGATACATGTCTAGATATCATTGATATAAATATGAGAAATGATAGCAGGTCTTTTTTCGATGAAATCTAATTGACATTTAAATAAATTATACAAGTTCACAAATCGATAGATTCTTGATTATGCATAATAAATATAATTTGGATTGCATAATTAATATAATTTATATGGCTGCATTTACAATATATAATGATAGCTTTTTTATGAATAAGATGACACATCCCCAACAACAAACATCCCAACACAAATTTTCAGTTAATTTTCCTTTGATATGTTATTTATGTTACTTATGTTACTTATGCTTCTCATTGGATGAAATGCACATTCAAAGTAAAATACAGATGTTTTCATGGAAACAAATATTGATAGTGCCATTTAACATTTAAACTATTTTTGATTTTAATATTATTTTTATTTTGACAGGCTGCTAAATAAAAACATTGAAGAAAAAATATGGAATCTACTGCTACTGAAGATAATTTGCTCAAAAACTTCTACCAATCCACAAGTCTCTCCATCAACGATGAACCATCTCTTAGAAGGAAAGCAGACCACTTACGAAGTATGCAATTTTTCCTTGATAAGATGCAAACGTGTAAACGACTAAATGACTCATCAATTAGTATTTTAAATCAAGATTATAGTCAACAATATCAAGGTTTAGTTGACCGTATGGATGAAACTGGGCTTGATAATTATAGTGAAATTACATCAATATTGACAGAAGGTAAACAAAACAGTAGCCATGAATGGGTCAGTAGTTTATCTCTTGAAGATGACAAAACTCCAGCATGTGTTAAAAAGTTACTTCAACAACAGAAGGATAAAAAGAAATCTGTAAATATGAGAATCAAAGTACCAACAAATAAAGAAAATAGTAGACCAACTTTAAATGATAATACAGGATCCTTGCAACAAAAGAGTGTTGAAAAACTGAACTCAAATGTTTCAACATCATTTCAAGGTGGACATTTTTCTGACAGACAATCAGTACACATGAAAAGCAAACAAAATATTTGCACAGATCAACAGCCTGTCGTCATACCGAGATTTGGAAAACGAAAACAAGAATGTTTGGAAGAGAACAATAGCGATAATAGTAATCACAATCAGAATGATAAAAGGAGGCAAATAAATGTTAATTATGGACAAAACAGTAATATAAGTGGTCCACAGAAAGGAGAAAGAAAGAAAGCAATAATATATGGACGTCCCAATAACAATAATGATTACAAACAGAATGTTGGCGAAGATTCAAATTCTTCTCGTGGGAATCCCTTTCTTACAGCTCACCAACAACTAAAAGTTGATATGAAAAGATCTGGAAAATCTTGCCCACCACCATCATCAAACTCTTTAAATTATGGGGCAACGAAAAAGTCCCTTGGAGCTCGAGGATCTGGAGTCAGTGGAAAGTTTGTTCCACCAATTGGTGGTCAACAAGGAGGATCCGATAAGAAACAAGCATACAGTGATAAATCGGAATCATTTGCTACTGAGTCGAAATACGAAGGATTTGAATGGATGAAAAATATTGATCCAAAAATGATTGAACTTGTTGAAAATGAAATTATGGATCACGGCCCACAAATTAATTGGGACGATATTGCCGGTTTAGAATTCGCTAAAACCACAATTCAAGAGATCGTTATATGGCCCATGTTGAGACCAGATCTATTTACAGGTTTACGTGGTCCGCCTAAAGGACTGTTACTTTTTGGTCCACCTGGTACTGGTAAAACGTTGATCGGTAAATGTATTGCAAGTCAATCTAATGCTCAGTTCTTCAATATAAGTGCATCTTCGCTCACTTCAAAATGGGTTGGTGAAGGTGAGAAGATGGTGCGAGCATTATTCGGTGTTGCTCGCTGTCAACAGCCAGCTGTTATCTTTATCGATGAAATTGACTCTCTTCTCACTCAGCGTTCAGAAAGTGAACATGAATCGTCACGTAGAATCAAGACAGAATTTTTAGTGCAGTTGGATGGTGCCACAGCTTCATCTGAAGACAGACTATTAGTTGTAGGTGCTACTAATCGACCTCAAGAACTTGATGAAGCAGCTCGTCGACGTCTCGTCAAACGATTGTATATACCGTTGCCAGATGGTGATGCAAGAAAACAGATAGTTAACAACTTGATGGCAAATCAACTCCATAATCTAAACGAAGAAGAGGTTTCTGATGTAGTTTCAAAGTCAAGTGGCTTTTCAGGTGTGTGCAGACTTTATTTGTTGATTTTGTTTATTTGTCAATTTTGTCGACTTTTGTTAATCCTGTATTTGTGTCCAGGGGGAGTGGAAAATGTTAATTTTTATACTGCCTGGTCGTAAGTGGGTTCTCATCAAAAAAAGTTTGTGACCACCCCTGAAACTGATAACATGAATGAATATATATTGTGGAAACAAAGTTAAAAAAAATATTTTCATTTTGTAATTTTTTTGAATTTTTTTTGATTAAATCTTTTTTCCCTTTTTTTTGCTTGCCCAAATTTATACTTCCAGGGCCTTAAAATTTCCCAAAAATCATTTTTTCATTATAAAAAACAAAACTTAAATATCACACACTTTGTATTGTTTTTCAGGTGCTGACATGGCAACTTTATGTCGTGAAGCTGCTTTAGGACCGATACGAGGCATCAAAGACATACGAAATATTGATGCCAGTGAAGTACGCCCTATTCAAGCATCTGATTTCCATTCAGCTTTAAAACATGTACGTCCAAGTGTGTCGTTAAATGATTTGGAAGTTTATGTTAATTGGAATAAGACTTATGGAAGTGGAGGGTTTTGATTGAATAAACTTTTTCTTTGATTTCATATTGAATTTCAATTTTTCACTTTTGTCATTGTTATATTAACTGTTATTACTTCAGAGGAAGTTAACAGTATAAACTTAGATGAACTTTTATTTTTTATGTCAAGGTTTTTGCTGAATTTAATTTCTCTAGGGGTTTCAAGGCTTTCAATGAAAAATCCCTTCAGCAGATTTTGACACCCTGGTGTATTCACATATTACAAAACAGCATTACTCAAAATGAAAATGAGTTTGAATTTGTGTTCTCATCAAATAAGGATGAATATTTTGTTATATTTTTGTTTTTATTTTGTTAATATTGTTAATTTATACCTGTTAATATATACCTGTTTTGAAATAGTCTAGTTTGATATAAAAGAGGTATCTATTTTGATGTATTGCCATATGCTACACATGGAATATTAGATTTATTTTTTCTGAGAGCCACTCACAAAACTGTTTTTGGACCCATGGTTCTGTTATCATATTTTTGTTTTTATTTTGTGGTGTTTATTATATTGTTAAGGTGGATTTATCCTAACTGACCCGATTTTTGAAATTTGCTTGGTTTTTCAATCTTATTTTTCGCTATTTTGGTTCTCAAGTTATGGTTATTTTGGTATTAAATTTTTTTAAAAATCCGGGAGTTTACGAATTTGACCAAAATAGGCCAAAATGGCACCAAAAATGAGTTTTATTCTGGCATGAGAAATTTCTTTTTTTTTTGAGCTGTAGTACGATTAAGGTTAATTATTTAATTCTTTGTTAGGCATAATCCTACTACCTTATTAACCCAAAACGCAGGAATAACACAATTTTATTTTCTTAACGTTTTCGCACTAACGTGCTTTTTCAAAGAAATATA
>JAUKPT010000099.1:0-22035 GCA_032273505.1 Nanomia bijuga | reverse complement strand
ACCTATTTTCTAGTGTTTGCACTTTTTTCTAGTGTCTTGAACCCAGTTTAACAATTTATATGTTCAATTTAGTCTTAAATAATAAAAAACTGTCCAAAAAAAATTGCTCTCATAAAAAATGAGTGTCTTCATGAAGAGACTGAAGACACTCGAGATCCGCCACTGTTTTGAATGCACTAAAAGGAGTTCAAAACCATCATGATTCTCTTGTATACATCACTTCTTCGCAAAAAATATATCTATTGGATTGACTAAAGTAAAAAGAGAAGAACCCCCTACGCTGGTAGAAGAAGAACATACAATCTGTGCAATATTTCTCTTTTTCTTTATTTCTTCTTTTTCGGTCGGGTCTGCAGCGAAATCTACCAGAGATATTTTTTGGTCTCAAAAATCTTGTTGCTCTATGTATCAAACATTCTATGCGGATCTATTCGGGGGATAGCGAATTTGTGAAAATTTGTGTTTAGTATAGCATGCACTGTCCAAATCTACAGTTATCCTTTTATAGTTTATCCGATTTCATCAGATTTTCAACATAGTATTAGATACCTTCTAAGATAGAACTATATTTTTTCACCCTTTTGGTGTTTTGCCAGCATTAGATTTTCAAATTATGAACCAATCTCAGCCTGAATGTTCTTATAATAAAAGAGGTTCTTATGAAAAAAAACGTGTAATATATTTCCAAAAAAATCAAGGAAACAACTTACTCTTCTTCTCGTAGCTTATTCACTCTACATCGGAACTCTCTCTCATATATTTAACACCTTCAGAATTGATGTTTGCAGATGAAGAAAGCTGTCAACCGCTGACAATCACTAAATCATTTAAAGCATTTCATGGCGAATTCCTTTGAGAAAAAATATTTTCTATTGTTTTAAAATAATATTTCATGTCCATTTCTTATTTACGAAAAAGTTTATATTTTCTTGTAAAACTACAGAGATAAGAAGACCGTTTTTATTCACATTCTTTGATGGATTTTCCAAAAACATTTGCTATGTTGGCATATAAAGATAAAGAAGTTTCATAAATATCTAACGTCCATTTCTTATTTACGAAAAAGTTCATTTTCTTTTTTTAAACTGCTTGGGATCGTAAGAGAAAAAAAACGTTTCATCAAAATGTCTTTATTTACATTTTTGGTGGATTTTCCAAAAATATTTGTTTGCCTGGTTAAACGTTTCATATTTCTCCTGCTTAAAAGTAAATCGATAAGAGGAAAAATAAGAGAAATGATCATTGTTTTATCAAAACGTCTTTGTTTACAATTTTTGTGGAATTTCCAAATAGACATATTTGCCTATGTTGAAATACGAAAAAGAGTTGAGAAAAGTTTTCAAAGCTTTGTTTTTTGGAAGATAGGTTAAAATGAAAATAGAGATAATCTGTTTTTTCAACGTTACGCAAAGCTCGTACAGTTTAGATGAAAAGGTCTACCCAAATGTCCCGAAAACCGGGCAGCTATATCAAAAAATAAATACTGCACTGAGAATCACTAACTTGTATCTCAAACACAATTTAGGTAAAAATACTCTCTCAGAAAAGAAACAAACATAAAAAAATAAAGAATCTAGTTCTATATGCTCAAAACTCGACCCAGCAGTCTCATCCCTAGCTAAGTACACCCATGGCCACCTTATGGTGGCCATGGTACACCACGTTCAAATTGCTATAAAACACCAATCTTGTTTTTATGTACTTAATCCGAAACTGCATGGAATAAATAAATGTTGATGTTTAGATTTCTGAAAAGTTTGTTTGCATTTCTTGAAAAAGAACTTTCTAGTTTGCGGGTGATCTAACTTATCTAGCTTGTTCTCGGAAAAACATTGCTAGATAAAACAAATAAAGCAATTTGTCAAATAAAAAAAGATGCTCTATTCAATAAAATAGCTGTCACGTATTATTAGCTTTTCTGTGATAACTTTTGCAATTTTCAACGAAAGATTATCTTTTTACTTGAAAGACGCAATGAATTTCTAGAGTTATTTGTGAAATCTAGGAACTAAAAAGTTATCCAGATTTAATGTGTTCAACGTAGTTAAGTTTTACACTTTTTTAAAAAGCCATTTTAGCTATATTATGTGGACTAATTTTGTCCTAAAACACGAAGAAAATATCCACTGCACTAGAAAAATCACCCACAGCGCGACATACAATTTCCTAACCGCGCTAAGCGCGGATGCCTGTTTTCCCGCTGCACCGCCACCGCGCCCATTTTACAGTTCTACTAAGTCATGCAGTCATATTGAATAAGATAAGTTAAACCAATCCCAAGTGTTTCATCGAAAAAAGATTCTTCCAACATTTAACCCAGTCTGTTGGGTTATTTCTATTGCAGAAATATACGAAATATACGCTTACCTTGAGTTCAACAGAAAGGTCTGCCAAGTATAAAATATTTGGCACATGAATCTTATTTGAATAAATTGGACATGATTTTGAGTAGACCTTCACCCCTTTTAAACATTTAAAAACAATTATTCTTCAGAAATATTTCTACTGTAAGTTGACTCAGTAACTTTAAGTTTGACAAGTCGTAGTCCTATTTTAGTCTAAAGATCAAGTGAAAATTGTATGGAAGATCATGTATTTTGTTTAATTGAAATATTTTATTTACCTTTCTGTGGGTTTATGTCCCTATGTTTAATTTACTGATACAGGTAATGGTTAAAAAAATATGTGAGCTAAACTGAGAACAAGCATTGATTCACATGATTCTTTGAATTCATAATGAATAAATTCTTACCGTTCAAAAACGTTTTTTTTTAAACTTTTTTCTTTTTTCGAACAGGAAAAATCAAAAATCAAAATTTGTTAATAAACAATTGTAACTTAGGAATAAGAGATTTAAGGGAACGTGTCCAAATTGCCTACGTAATCCTTAGCAGTTTTTTGGCTGCTAAGAATTTACCCCCCATCCCCCCTGCGGCTTAACAGCCAACTCTAAGAAAATATTACGAATTACCATCAGAAAACCAGTAAAAGTAAAAGGGGGGAGGGGGGGGGGTCAAAATTCCGATATTTTTGCGTACATATTTATAGATGCCCCTTACGTAAATAGTGAATGTTCCCTTATGACATGATATATATTGAAATACCTGGAAAAATCCGAAAGTATGCGAGTCCTGTGAGTGAATAAGTGTATATGACAATATGGAGATGTTCATAATGAAAGAATTCATGCCCATAATGACCCATTCTCAAAAATCTTCAGCTTGTTTCCGTAATTTCTTAGCAGACATAGACACCCCCCCTTAGTAGACAAAAACTGCTAAGGATTACGAAGACAATTTGGACACGTTCCTTAATCAACAATTAATCTAAAATTCTAGTTAGGGAATTTCCCCGTTCCTCGGGTTTTACGGATCCCAAAACGTCGAAAGAATTATGGATAAAAAGCAATAACAATTGATCATTTCTATACACCCGCTCGAAAAACATCTGCTAAACCCGTCCTATATAAAGAAAAACGCTACGTTTTAGACTAAAATGTTGGGTCATTACAATTAATAATGATATCAATGTGAAATGTTTTAATCATTTATTCGTTTTTGAGTTCCAAGCAAATGCTTGACCTCGATTGGAAAGAACTTTTATCAAATTTCCACCAACATCACAAAAGATACAAACAAGAACATGTGGGCCAGATTATGAACAGTGTTTTCACAGCTAGATGATAATATAACACTCCACTATCTGAATAAAAAACCTAGATACTTTAACGCAGTTTTTAGTCAAATGTGCACAGTTTCTTTGCAGCAGATGCAGCCAGCTCAGTAAAGAATATTTGTAAAATGTAAAATTACTAAGTGAGCATATAAAGATGAGGTTAACTATTCCTGAAAACATCAAGATATCTTTTTGAAACGAACAACGAGGTACCAAAATGATACATATGTTTTCTTAACAAATAGACCGTTGGAAAGAACCATTGAAAGGCTCTATATGATACCATTTCCATTTTCACTGAGAATTCAATAAGAGCACTTGAAATATAGAGTGCTGCAATGATATTTGTAGTTATCAGAAAAATTGCCCATTGTTCTTTAGATGGACGCATGAAAATGAATTCTGATTTCTAGGTCAGATCATTTATAACTAACACTAACGCTGGTAGAAGAAGAACATACAATCTGTGCAATATTTCTCTTTTTCTTTATTTCTTCTTAAATAAAAAATGAGTCCATCTTTTCTACTTTTCATATTCATTCTTTCTTCTAACTATACTTCAATAATTGGGGAGACGGATCCTCGTTATTCGTGCATTTTTATGTTCTGTCCACCACTGATGAAAGGACAATGCAAAGGAGGTAAGTAATTTTTTTTAGATCATATTTTGTGTCCAGGGCGCAAATAGCAGTGCAGTGAAAATATTATAATTTTTTTTTATTACCCGATTTAACTAGAATATTTTTCGTATTTGTCCACGTGTATTTGGGCACCATTTTACGATTGTTTTTGGTAATGTGATTTTTCAAAACAAAGCTTGTGACCTTTTCTTAAGTTTCCTAGTGTTCCATTTTCTTAGATCCTACTAGTTTAGGGACACTAATTGCACGTTCGTTTGAACGTCAAGGAAAAAGAAAGACAACGCAAAACATAAAACTAAGCTCGGCGAATTGATCTAATTTATGAGCAAAATCCAATAATTAATTCAAGAAACAATCTTACCGATTTTGTAAATCTTTCCTTAGGTCTCAGTGAACTTTTCGGTTTGATCCATCAACGTGCAATATTGATGGTGTCCCTTCGCAAATTTCGTGCTGCAATTTATAACAATCTCAAGAATTCCCTTAATGCTTCCCTCTCCATTCTACTAGTAACAAAACGTGGACACAATCATGGCAAACAAAGGGAAAGCTTTTAAACAGAAAAGATTTCTCTCAAAGAAATTCCAAGTTTCACGCAGTGAAAAAAATTAGATTAGATTCTTAACACTGCAGGTTCCAAAATCATATAGTTCTCAACCAAACAATGTAGGCGGGTCGATGCGGAGAGCATAAAAGGCGATGGACATTTGTATAAGAATACATCTTATAGTAAAAGTTCAAAAACGTACCGACCGACCTTTATTGCGAAATAAAGACGCTTTTTGGTTCAAAATATACGATAATAAAGAACTTTATGTTCCAATTTTGTATATTTAGTCAAAAACCATTTTTCACATCCGGATTAGAAATGTATTACTTTTATTATTGAAAATATTTACTGAAAGGAGTTGCGGGATACCATTTTGCAGGAATATAAAGAATTTGGACGAGATTTTGATCGGTTGATCGGTACTTTATGTTCCGAGATAGATGTCAACAGGCTAGTATGAGCATAGTCACTTTAACGAAGGGGTATAGTTATTTTTCCAATAAATATTTAGTTCTGAGATCAATTCCTTTCAAAGTTGAAGGGACAGATTATGGCATGCGCTTTAGCCCATAACTTGTTCATGGTTCAAGCTCCTCCTGGGGCACACAATCTCTTACCCACATGGGACCAAAATTGTGGAGATCAATTCCAATTGACTTAAAGAAGTTACCTATTACGAAATTTAAAAAAGCTATAAGAGCATGGAAATCAATATACCTCTGCAATATTTGCCAACAGTATATTCAAGGCTTTATCTGAATATGAAATTACTAAATCCTCTGCCGGTTTGTATCAATAACTTTTACTCTTTTATACCTTTGATTCTCTTTTAGATTGTATATTGTTTTTAACCATTTCTTTACTTTTTACAATTCATTTTGTATATCAATTTTAATATTATTTGTTTTTAACTAACTTATCACAAATGTTTTTATATAATAAATTTTTTTAATATTAAATTAGTTTATTTTTTAAGTTAAGCTATGTACTTGACCAACTTAAAATAAACGAATCAAAAAAAGAAAAGAAAAAAAGAAGAAGCCTCTAGGTGCTCGGCCTGAATATGAGAACCGACGTCCGAACTGTTTGAAAATCATAATGGAAGACTATTAACAGGACACGACAATAGTATTATGAGTTTGAATTTGTTGGTGCTAATTTACGACCTGTTCAGTAGATATAATTGAGCCTTTTGGGTAATTTTTTGAAGCTTATTTTAGAACACTACCTATAGAATGTTCCGTCTTGATGCCTAATTTAAAAAAATAATGTAATTGTAATTTCGCATAATCTCAAAACCTATTCCGAAATCTTGTTCTGTGTACTTCTCCCCTTTTACTTGTTCTCTATGAACTCTGCTATTTCATTGATGCTCTGCTCATTTTAGCTGGATTCTACAGGGACCACGGCATGTGTGGATGCTACCAGTGTTACAGAGGTCTGGGCGAGACTTGCGACAATACCAACAGAAAATGTGGTGCAGCATTTCTGTGTAAACAACAAGGCCTAGCAAGGACAGGTTTGGGGATTGGAAAGTGTGTCATAAGTAAGTCCCTTTCTTTGCAATCTCAAAGTTATGATTATGCCGTTTGTTTGAAACATCACGATAAAAAACTAACTGTTCTTGGTATAATTAGTGCATCTCAAAACTTTGTCTAATTTAGACTATTGATTGGTTGAAACATCATCAAGGACTTGATGAAGTAATATTAAACCAATCAATAGTCTAAATTAGACAAGGTTTTGAGATGGCCCTTAAAGTTCTCATTATTGTGGATATAGAATCATGCATAAACTAAACATCAATTGAAGATTGGAACTAAAATCATTAGGCCGTGAGTCCGTTAGGTCGACTCATGTCATTATTAGGGAAATTGAGTAGTCAGCTGGTACCAGATGAAACACTAGATAAACCTTACAGACCGGTCAAAATATATGGGCTCACTGGGCCAGGCACAGGTAATTCCAAGCGTTCAAAATCTTAAGCGGTTCAATATTTTCTAGCATTGGAAATTTTCCTTGGTCCAATATTCCAAGAGAAAATTCAACAAAATGATAAGTGGACCATTGACGATTTTATCAGAAAAAAGTTGGTTCAATGAATAATTGGCAATAAATAATTGGCAACAAAATTTCAAGCGGTCAAACATACTCGATGCCCGGTCCAGGGTTTCCATAAATGTTGATGGTTTCCATAGGTTATTGCCTCTCCAAAATGTAAAGAGCCTGTTCATGGTTGTTTCATCATAGGTTCAAACCGATCTAATCCGTATACTTTTTACCTCGGCTTACCTCACCTTTTCTATACCTTAGCAATAAACTAGATTTCAACAAGTAAATATTGAATATTTAAATTTCCAGGACGAAGGAATTTAATGATATATGTTTCACAAAGCAAAGGATAAGATTTGTCGTATCAATATTGATCATAAATGTTTGCATGTTTAATAGATTTAGAGCTGATTTTTGCAGTCGACATTCAGAAGAAAAATGTCACATTTCTAAATATATTTACCAAGTTAGTCAAACAGCCATCTAGGCAATACAAATCGCATGCAGAACTATGGACATGCAGGTCACTGTGTACATCATCAAGAATATTTAGGCGTAAAACATGTTCTCTGAGAGCCCATGTATGGGTACGGAAAAAAGAGGAAGAAAGCTTTTTTATTTATTTTTTTATTTACAGTTTAAAGAAATTACAAAACATATAGACACTAAATCAAAGAAAATAATACAGATATAAAACAAAGACTCAAATCAGTGGCAAGAATCTATTTTATCAGTACCAACTGACGCACAAAACAGAGATGATAAAAAACAATAAGATAGGAGCGCGCGCAGGGGGGAGGGAAATGATGACGATTAGGTTTAGACAAGGAGGAACTCATGAAAATCGATCTGATAGAGAAATGAAATCAAGAGTAGCATTCAATATTGAATCTTTAAACATAACAGTAGTATTAACCAGAAAATGGGTGGACGAAATACCCATATTGAAGAATGCCAACCCAGGATGTATGTTAAAAAAGACCTTGGAATAAAATCAAGTTAACTGACTGCAGTAAAGAGAGATTTAAGGGATTCCTTTTCATTTGCTTCTACTTAAAGCAAAGGGTTGTAGTGGCTAATCTAGAATGTATTCACTGTATTCACGAATACACTTATTTAAGAGCAAACATTTATTTTTTAAATAAAATCAAAGGCGCAGTCGGTACAAATTGTTTGGGGGGGCTGTATAAAAAGTGGACCTAATTTTACCTGTTTTTTATAGAACTTCTATTCATTCAAAGGTCCTTTGTCCTTTGTGGTCCGAGGAATGGGATATTCAATGAATTCAAAGGTCTGTTATTTGTTCTGACGTATAATGTTTTACAGATGAAAATATATGCATATCTTATATAGGTCCAATGAACTTAATTTATTTATGGCCCATGAAGTTGATTTGGTACTCAGGGTTTTTTTTTAAAAAAATGATACTCTTGTGATGGACCTCTAATGTTGAAAAAATTAAGATAACAGAACATATATGAGTCCTGAAATCTGACCAATCTTGGGTGAAATCATTTTTGAAGATACTCAGAAACAAGACCAGATTCGCCACTGCTATGAGCCATATTCTACGGAGTAGCCATTTGAACCGTTTATCAATATTATCCCCATCTTTACTTACCCTGCATATTTGAGTGTCTGGTAATACTGAAGAGCTTCTACTGTTACTGTTAACGTGAAGGTGGTGATTATTACCAGAAAGTCAATCACCTCTAAACGATGGTGGAAAAACTCCTTCCTGAAAATAATACAAAATATTTGTAATAGAATTTCATACAACCGTCTTTGGTGTGAAAACCCACATGAAAACCTTAGTGTGCTCTCTTTCAGAATCAACAATTCTAGAAATAAAAATCAGATCAAAGGTGGAATGGGGAGGGAATGAGGAGAGAAATGCAGTTATGATCAATGACCATTCTATCTAAGTCAAGGATTATGAATTATTTATCAGATAATTTTCAAAACTCGTACCCAGTGCCGTCGTATATAGATAAAAGCACTGGGAACGAGAGTGAGATAAATTCTACCACTTAGCTATACCATTTCGCAACCATGTTATCACTGCAGCATTTTCAAAAGCGCGCTAAATTGAAAATCCGATTATCAACTCTGTACGGCAAACTTTAACAAACTTCATCTTACTAATGGGTAAATTTTCCGTTTGAAACAAAAATCACCACGGTTTGCATGATGTCTCCACCGTTTGTAGAGTTTATAGAATGTGGTATATAGAAGTAAAACAAAATGCACCTTACCCCCATGAAAATATACGTAGAATAGCTTCTAGCAAGAAATATGAAACCACTGTGATGGTAATGACTGCATAGATCTAAATATGAAAGATAAAAGCCGGTCTGAATTCCTCTCTCTCTGGCTTTGTTATTTGGATTGGAAATATGGCCAAGGTAGAAATAATTCTATGCGGGGTTGGAATTTCTGAAAACCATTAATAATTGCTAAAATATCTATATCTTTCGCATTGTGTTCTATTTTTAATGAGTATTTTTACAAGGGGTAAATCACTTTCTGGAAAAGCGTACGGGATTTCAGTATCAATCATAAACCTAAGGGGTCTACTTAGTTTCAAAAATATGATTTCTATGAGATTTCCAAAAAAATAATACGATTTCTTGCATAGGTGTACGAGATTTCTCGACAGTGATTTATCCCTCGTATTTTTACATTAGATGTTATTTTTGTTTAATTTGCAAAGTAGGGGGCTGGGAGGTGAGTGGGGAGGAGGTGATCAACTAGCTAACCAGGCTTTTTGAATAATATAATTGATATCAAATGTTAGATCTAACAGAAATACTCGAATCGTTGATATGAGAAAGCGATAAAACGTTTTTATTCCTTTAAAGGAAATATTGAATAACATTTAAGATTTCACATAGCTTTTTGGCGTTTTGATATAACTTTCGGTGAGAGATTTTATAGGAAGGGACATTTATCCCGCAAGCAAAGACATAGTAAGACAAAAGCAGTCACATCTTTTGATCTTTACTAATCGAATTCAAATGTTTCAGAAGACTTTTTGTTGTTGTTTTTTTCTTTGTAGGGAAAAGGAACTGATAAATGGATAAAAGAATGAAGGGAAATTTTCAACTCTTTCGAACTTTGCATCTCATTTTATATTCATTGAATAATTTGTTTATTGTGAAATATCTTCTTTTCTCATCTTCCTGGAGCACCTGAATAATTTATTTGTTTAGCTGTTTTTCCTTTTGTTCCCATGGACATAAATGTCTCGTTCTCAAATTGTAGTCTTTAGTCATTCCTCGCAGAAACTTATTAAATTATTCGGTCAATTGATCTATCTTTTTGGTGCACTTATAACCATGGGCGGACTGGTGGCCAAATATTTAACTGTCCAATAGGATTTGGGGTGACGAAAATATTTTTTTATGAAAGATTTTCGGATTTTTCTGGCAGGACTTTATGCCGTATAGTGTTCTGCAAAGGTCCTAAGTGACTCAAAATGAATAATGACACCTTGCAAATTGAAAAATAACATAAAATACTAACTTTAGATAATTAACTAAAATCAAAAGTGACAACGGGCAATAATTACAATCATATGTCCATGCATAGTAGTTTTCTACAGGGTATCAACCCCATCGCAATTTTTCACCTCCTCCCCCTCCAGCTAAGCCCTTTTTTCGATGTCTATCCCTCAAGATTAATTCCCCGACAAACTGTCCTCGGAGATGAATTTTCGCAGCAACGAAATTCAGATTAGCAGCTTATTTTAACTTTAGCTTCACTACTAAAACAATGTGCTCATTGACAGTATACATGTTTTGGCCAGTACTGCATCCTACGGGGTATCAACCCCAGATATTTCCAGTTCCCCCAGGAGGAGTGAAACTATGCCAAGATTAATTTGATACTTACATTTCGATTTTTCTCGTCAAACATTGAAACAATCAACATGACAATATCCATGATCACCAATAACATGGTAAGTATCCTAAAATAACGATGAATTATAAATAGTCTGTTTCAAAATAAGATGCACTTTCCCACATAACTGATTTTTTTAAAGCCATTTTTGAATAGTTTTTGATACTTTTTTTTGAAAGCCACATAAATGCATAAAAGCATAAAGATTTTCAGAGTAATATAAATAAAAAAAATATGAAGATGAAAATGTTGAGCTTCTAAACCACGGAATTTAAAGTATATTCAGATACAATTTTAAAATACTCATTTTCTAGGAATCTCAAAAATGTGAAGGTTATTAGAGTTTGGAACAATATTCGCCGAGAAAATAGCCCATGAAAATGGCCAAAAATGGCTAAAAAGCATGAATTTGACCATCTATAGGGTTCATTTTCTCGATAAATACTCGTCGTAACCCATACATTTTTGAGGGGAGGAGGGAAAGAAAATGTTTTCAATTTTCTGAAAAATCTTCTCTAGTCTAAGAAAAAAGAAAGGATCATCTTTGACTTTTCTGTTGAAATAGATTTATCTCTGGGAATGGATTGATCGACATTAAGGTGCACAACTCATCCCATTAATCCTCATTCAAAATTGCCGGAAGTAAACTGCGATGAAAAACAAGTGACCTTAAGTGATACCTTGTAATGATGTGGTCGATAACCAAATGAACTTTAAATCGTAATTTCCTAAAACAATAATTAAGTGAACATGATGTATAATTAACACTCATACTCATTCTGACCAAAGAGGTCGGGCTCTATGAGTACAGTTTAATAACAAAAAGTGCAAACACTATTTATCACAATTATAAAATTGCCCGGTGATGTAAAAATTGGCAAAAGGGCACGTAATGGTCATTTAGCAAAATCTAATGTCAGCAAGCAAAAAAGGATTACGATCTGTTGCGATAAGTTGAAGAATTTTCTGATTCATACATTGGAAAAAAAGTTAAGGGTTTACATAATAGGAAGGTCAACACTTAAGGTTGATCGTGCTGTCATATTTAATAAAGTTTTGTAAACAAACTATAGGTAAATTTGTTTTCTCATTGGTTGAATATTACATTTTAGTTGGTTTCTTCAGAATTAGAATTAGCAAATTTCACTGAAAATCGATATTTGTAAGCTTATCAATTATCATTTGTCTATGGCAATATTAAGGCCCAATTCTCCGTTTTTAGGCCAAAATTGGTCCTAGAGTAGCATATTTCAATGAGAACCGATATTCATAAGCTAAAAAGTCTCTAAAACAGGATAAAATTTGATTTGATGTAACGACAATCCATATTTGTCGATAGCCATATTAGAGCACAATCCCTCGTTGTGGACCCAATTTGGGCCTAAAATAATCTTTATCTTAACCACTATTCTGCATTTAGATATTGATTTTCATTGAAATATACTATTTTAGGACCAATTTGAGCCCAAAGACAGGGAATTGGACTCTGAAATAGCCATAGACAAATGAGAATTGTCCTCAGATATGTCTCATATATCTTCAACTATCAAAAAAAAATCATTTTAACCCTACTTAAATGACTTGTAAGCTTTCAAATATCGTTTTTAATTGAAATATACTATTTTAGGCCCAATTTGGGCCCAAAACGAAAGATTGGGCCCTAATATGGCCATTGACAGGTAAAAATTGTCTGCATATAAGTCTCGCATATCTAAAACTATCGTAAAAATCTATTTTAACCACTTAAATGACTTTTAAAGTTTTAAATGACGATTTTGATTGGAAACAATATTTAAGACCCAATTTGGGCCCAAAACGGGAGATTGCACCCTAATATAACCATGGACAAATGAGAATTGTCCTCAGATATGACTCAAATATCTTCAAGTATCATGAAAAAAAAAAATTTTATCTGATCTTAATAATTGTTCACCCTTTAGATAACGATTTTCATTTGAAATAGACAATAAACGGTTACTTCATTTGCTTTGTATAATGAATAAAGTGCTCTGGATCATAAAAAAAAACTGTGGCGCATACAGTTTTCAATTTCGTTCGAAAAACAGGGGAAGGAAATAAGCGATATAAATGGTCCTCTACGGTATTAATGACTATCGATATGTATAGCCCACCCCTATAAAAGATTATTTTTTAAAGATCGGTAAAGATTGTCAGTGCATCAGGTTGATCCATATCATGTAAGAGGACGGATTGACCCATGTCATGTAAGGGAATGGTGGATCTTCAGTTGTGACCTTAATGCAAACGATTGATAAATATTCACTAGTACTCACGTTTGCAAATATATGGTCCCTAGACTAGTTAATTAAATTACTGGAAGTGTTGTCTTGCGTAATATAATCCAATTAGGCTTACACAAGGTTTCTATCTTAAGTGTCTGATAATGGAATTAAGAGGAGCGATTGTATAAAGATGTGACAGGTTGGTGACATTAGTGTCAGATGAAAAGGTAAAGCAACAGAGAAACAGGAACAGGAAAATTATATAGGGAGAGCTGAGGAAGTTATTTCAGGTCAGTTGCTCAGCTTCGGAAAAATATTAAACTACTGTTCATCAGAAACAATAACTTTTTATTAAATGGTGAAAGAAAAAACATTTTCGCCATTTAATATGTAAGGATCAAACATTGGGTACCCAATTGTGTACAAAAAAAATCAAAATCTGCTTCCCAATTTCTTTTTTTTATGTTTTAGATACTGTCGATTAAATTTTTAATATACTAAAAAATAAAAACATAAAATGATTTATCCCAAAAAAGATAAAAGCAAAGGCGAGAAAAGCAATCGTAACATACCCCAATCGTGTATTATGATCCCATGCAGTTGGGAATTTCTTTCGTCCTCTCGCTGTGAACAGTTTCCGATCGAGCGTATTCGTTTCGACAGATAGCTGGCGATTAAATGCGCGAATGAATCGCTCGCCACTCTTCGAGACAAGTTGCTCATTTTCTTCATCATTTTTCTTTTGTACTACCTATGGAAACGAAAAAGCAATTGTTATTGATTGGATATTGGGTGTGATGGAATTTTCGTCTAGAATCTGTTACGTTGTCAGACCTGCAAAATATATTTTTCTTTCGGTTACCGTGGTTATTAACTTCCGACTCTAATAAAATATATAAAGTATCTTGCGGGCAAAAAAGCTAATAAGAAATACCATTATTGATAGCTTCTTTTCGTCTGGCCCTTATCATGCTGGGTACCGCGGGTACACGCGATACCCGCAGTCTGCAGACGTTTCATTGTGCAGATTCAATTCAAGATTTCTTTAAATTATCTTATGCCTGGTTTATGAGAATGCATTACTGGCAGAAAAAAAACAGTTTGTTAATGTTGGCAAAGGTTCTCTTGCGCAACGAGAAAAGAATACAAACAGCGATGTTTGTCAAGGTTGATACGATTCTACACAGGAAACCAACTAGTCCAACCTTCAACATCAGAAACCAGAGTGTGTTTGGTAACAATTTCGCACCCTGTGAACTTTATGAAGTGATTCTTTGTAGAATGTATAAAGTTTTATATGCTGAAATGCGTAATGAATTATTTCTTTGAAAGAAAAACCCTCTTGGAAATGTAATAAACAAGTTTCCGTTCTTTCATAAGCAACAAGTTGGACTAATTAGAGGTTAACCCTCTTGACCAGTTTTGGCACAGCGCATCACTGAACCAACCTATCCACCCACCCCTATAATCAAAATAATATTCACATCTCGAATATACCATATTGTATGGTTGTCAAAGAACTTTTTTCAGACATATTTTCTTTTTGGTCTTTTTAAGCCAGATTGTTAGAGTAGAGGACTTAAAACTTGGCGCAATCCAAATTATGTTTTTGACTGGCAGATCAAAACCGTTCCATATGCTTCACTTGAATTCTTTTTGCTATTCAATTTGTTATGGGTGACCTGACCAACTGTTCGAATGCGTTGGTGTCGATCTTCGATTGGCGTATGGCCACTTTTTTAAAAGCACGTATTGCTATATCTGAACAGGGTCAGGGTGGCGACGATATATATTTTACTGCTACGCATACATTTCTGTTTCAAATTTCATTATAAGGGAAAATCAACGCGGAACGTTACAGGCCAACCGGAAATAAGTTATCCATAAAGGTTATTTTTTTTAGTTACTTTTTGCCATGAAAATACCTGATAACAAATTTCTAGCCGGGAGCTTTTAACCTCGGTACCCTGATGCAAATAGAATTATGTAGCACTGTCATACACTGCATTTGTTTAAAGTTTGATTCTAGAGAAGACATCAATGGGCAGACACTAAACAAACACAGGTCTACTTACTTCTTTTCTCTCTTCATCTTCGAAAGACCAATCATCATCGTTGTAGTAAACACGTGTTCGTGCGAACTTCGAGTTCAAGTTCAACATTGTGTTCTATACGTATGTCTTCTTGTCCTTTTTATGTGTACTTCTCGTTCTATATGTATAATCCTCGTTCTATATATGTATACCTTTTCTAAACGAAGCAAATTAGCACGTGAGATGAGAAAGAAAACAGGGTTAGAACCAAGGTTTAGCTCGTATGGTAGAACAGCCATAAACATGCACTATACTTTCTTATCGAGACCATGACTTAAATCTGTTTCGTCAGGTACCAATTGATTTCCCAATTTCCCTCAAATGGCATGGTTTGACGCGACTGAATTCAGATTCAGACTTCATAAAGAAAGTATTTACACTTTATTTATTAAAGCTTATTATTCCTGTCGAAAGAAAATATATTAAAAAAAGATTGGTTCACAAAACAATTTTAGTTTTTTATAACACGAACCAATCAGAATCTTGATAATGTAGTATTAAACCAATCAGACAACTAAATTAGACAAACTCTTGAGATGATCTCTTTCTTGGAAAATCATTTAACCCCCAAAAAAATCCGTTCATATTGTTTTGGTCTTTGCCTCATGACGAGTTGATTTTTTTTACTCATTTTTCTATACATTCAGTACTTAACAATGATAGTAGTAAAGGTGTCAATGATTTACATTAAGCTGATGTCCAAGGTGTACTCCGATGTGAACTGTCATTCATTTATTGTAGAAAAACAACGGTAGAAGCAACAGACTTGAGACTATCAAAGTCTGTGACACATAGACCATCTTAATATCGGGCAAAACAAAACATCAGAGGCCAATTGTTTAAGATTTACTTCGATGAAACGTTTAATGTAAAAGAACAGCGTTTTAGCAACAGAGCTCAGACCATTGTCCCTACAAATAATGAATTTAACCATTCTAAAACACCTAGAAAAATAATATTCTTCTTTATAAGAAAAAGAACTCGAGGAACTGATAAAATGAAAAAAATATCGAATTTTTTAAATGATTATCAATTATCAATTATCAAAATGTTTGAATTTTCGAAAAACCGAAACATTTCTTGTTAAGCAAATTCTAACATTTACAATAAAATATCTTTCAGAAAATTCTAAAAGACATTAGAAATTATATAAAACATACTATCATCTAGAAATACGCCAAAGCTAAATAAGATTGATAATAAAAATGTAAACAGGGAAAAATAACTTGCATCGAGCAGATGTGCAACATGTACGCTGATGTAAGTCGTAATTCATTCATTTGTTATCCAAACGTTCCTGTAAATTTCCTTTAATATACTACACACGTCACCCGCCATGATAACGGCAACATACAAAAACATTTACCATTTTGCAATTCAAACAACTCCAACTACTTGCTCGTCAAAATTATCAAACAAGAGTCTTGTGAAGGCTTAGCTCTTTAAAATGAAAAACTGATGATGATGATGATGATGGGGATGATGATGCTTTTGAAGAGATAATGATAGAAACGATAACCTTGGGAATATTGAAGTTTGTAACTGGTAGACCAAAACATCAATCCCCAATCTATGTAGCTTGAACAATGTTTGATGCCTAATATTTCTTTTCTATGATCAATACAATCAAATTTAGAACAATATACAAATAACGTTTTAACAATTTGTCAACAGAGCTCAGACCAATGCCCCTATATGTTATGAATTTAACACTTCTAAAACACTTCTAAGAAATGTTCTTCTTTATAGGAACTAAAATATATATATTAACTAAAAAATTGAAAGCAACTAGAGTATTTCTTCAAACTGGACTTAGCAAAATGTTCGAGTTGAATGAAAAATTTCTTGTTAAGAGATTTCTAACATCTACAATAAATATCATTCTGGAATTTCTAAAATACATTAAAAATAAAACATACTATCATCTAGAAATACGCCTCAACTATCAAAATAAGGTTGGTAATAAAAATGTAAACATTGAAAAAGAAATTTTCATAAAATGGAACACATCAAAATTGAAATGGACTTAATAAAACTGATGAGATGGAGGTATAATGACCAATTAAGGCATATTTTGAATTAGACAGGACTTTTACTTTTCAATGTCTAGAAACTAACAACAAATAATATTTGAAGATATTTGAAAATATTCAAGAGCTAGAACAATGCCATATATTTAACTCCCAAATATTTCTAATACATTTGACCAATACAATCAAATAGAAATATAACAATAGAATAGAACAATAGGCTAAGTATGTTTGATGCAAATAGCGTTTAAATAACAAAGCCTAGCATATTGGCCCAAGATTTTATGATTTTAAGTAGAAATGCTAAACCGAATATATGTTTTAATAAAACAAAGTACAGACAATGAACTTTGTTTATATTCTAAATATCAGAACAAAAATATATTCGGTCTAGTATTTCTACTTTATTTCTTAAAAATGTCAAATAGATCTTATTATAACTGTTCACATCTAAACAACCTAGAAAGATTGTTCGTCTTTGCAAAAGACAAAATGAACAAATAAAAAGAGAAATTTCTAAATGGATGAAAATTATCACTTATCAAAATGCTTGTGTTGAATTTACGAAAAAACGAAAAAATTCTTGTTAAACAAATTCTAACATTTACAATAAATATCTTTTAGAAAATTCTAAAAAACATTAAAAATTAGATAAAACATACTAACATCTAGAAATACGCCTCAACTATCAAAAATAAGGTTGGTAATAAAAATGTAAACAATGAAAAATAAATTTTCAATAAAGCGGAATACAACAAAATTAAAAGAAACGGATGAGAAGGTAAAATAGCCAGTTAAGGCAATATTTTGAATTAGACAAGAATTTTGCTTCTTGATGCACTATGTATAAAGAATAACAAGAACATTTGAGTAAGAAGATGAAAAATTGTGAATAATAAAGTGAAAAATAAAAAAATAATTTAAAAGAAAATATTCGTACCAAATTTTAACAGCAATAACATTCTCAAGACACTGAAGAATTGAATAAATACATTTAAATAAGCGGCAGAAATATCGAAGAAGGATAGAAAAAAATTAGTAGGCAACAGTGTAAAATAAACGAATAATAGCAATCGACACATATTTAATGAAAGGAAAATGACAATCATTAAGAGGATATTTAGAATTGTTTTTTTTATTTACTTTAGTTGAGCTATCAACCCAAGAATGTCTGTCTGTCTGTGTGTCTGTCTGTCTGTCAGAATTGTTCCTTTAAAATATTTTAATTTCTAAATATAAATGAATATCTTCCTTAGACGGATAAATTTCAGAATTTCAGATTACCAATTAAAAATCATAGGAGAAACTAAAAACAATTTAGATGAATTTTTATATATAAAAAACGAATGAACAATATCTTATACTCTGGTCTTTAATGTTACTGGATAGCAGTTTCACTGTTAAAACATTATCGGTGATGATGAAGGAATTTCGCCTATGCGATAGATGATTGATGATGATGAATGAGTCTTCAATTTACACAAAGAAGAAAAAAAGAAGAAATTATGAAATTATGAGCTTTTAGTTTTTATCTAAAATTAGATTTGCCTTATTTAATATGTTTCCACAGCTTCCTTTTCTTTTTCAACGCAAAGTAAAATTAGTTTCCATCTGAAAATAAGATAAACCTCAAATAATTCCAAGTTAAGCCAATTAGATAATATGGGATATATATAAAAAAAGTATTAGATAAGGAACTTCTTCAGAAAATAATGCTTGCTTTATCATCAATAAAGGTTGTTAGAAAATATTGCCAGTTTAACTTTTTCTAGTTCATTTAAGAAGTAAAAAAAATAACCTAACTTCGAAATTCTAAGATACTGTTTTTGAAACTATGAAATATAAAGGTGGCTACGTATAACGGTATACACCTGATGAAAGAAAACTGATAAAATTGGGAATGTTTTCGTGTATCATATTGTCAGTAGAGAGCAAAACTATGCTATGTCTAAAATCGACGAAATGAGTTGTCAACGTTTAAAGCTATGAATTATTTTGTAGTATAATGTACTAAACAAATTATTGCTGTAAAGAAATTGTTACCTGGTCTCGATATTTTATAGTTTCTTCTTTCGTAAAGCAAAAAAGATCTTTAAAAATGAATTTTCAAAATTTTGCACTTAGCATAGTTTTGTTCTCCACTGACAATATGATACACGAAAACATTCCCAATTTTTAATTCCATTGCTAAAAGCATTTTATAAAAAGTTTAAGAGAATGTTATTGTATAAACTACATATAAACATTGCAAAATACTCTTGTAATAAACGAAAATATTTTCAAATCGATGTTATGAAATACCTTGAAAACTGAAAATAATAACCAACCTACTTCTTCTGAGTACATTAAGTATGCATTTTACATTAACAATACTGACACTTGAAGTCATTTCTTTACGTCGTGATACTGATTGACAAACGTCTATGGTCATTCATGTTGACACGTAAGGGGATTAACTTGAAACCATTTCATTGGTTCGAGATTACATCATTATAACATTATTTGCTCACTGATGAATATTTTCATTATTTTGAGTTTTGATAGTTCATCAAATAATGACGATTTTGAAAAAAACAATCAGATTTATGATGACGTAATGACAAACGAATTAGGCGTCTAATTTACCGATGATTTTAAACAATCTCTAACTTAACTGAAACACCGGCCAAATATTCTCCATTAAACATAGCAAACAGAAACGGTTAGGTCTTGTTAGGGTCTGTCGCCAAATTATGGTTAATTCAATTTTTTGATTTGGTTAGAAATAGATTCTGATTGGTTCATGTAGAAATACTTTTTTTATTTCTTATTTTATCAAAACATGAAATTTTAGATTGAACCTATAGTTTTAAACAATCTCTGCCTAACTAAAACCCCAGCAATATATTCTCCATTAAACATCACTACGTCATAGGTCATTTCAGGTTCAAGGTCTTGTTAGGCGAGTCAAGTAAAAACAGTCATTAAATAACTAACTTTTACTCTCACAGAATAGCGATAGCAACATATCCCCTTTTGAAAAGACAGTGAACCACAGTTCAAACCAGTGCTTTGTTTGAGGTCGTGTAGATTCTTATCTCTTTGGTGTTCTTTAACCATCCACTTTCGTATTTCAAAACATGTGATGAATCTATTAATAGTCGGCTGTTCGAGAAAGTGATCACCATTTTGACAAACAATCTGATAGTGGTTGTAGATATCTTTAGAAATTATTTGTGTCTGTGTGTTTGTTAGCACCTTGTCAACATGAATCAAATGGATTGCTTAATCCTGTTAGTTATTCCCTTCATATGCAAAGGAAAAAAAGAAATCAGCGAAGATAGTTGATAAATGTGTTTTATTCGAAATGAAGAAAAATTCGTTTTCGTTTTTTAACCGCTATTCTTCTTCATTTTCAAAAATGTCATATTAAAGTGCTCGTCAATATATATAATATGTGAAAAAAAATAGCTTAACCGAATAAAAATTAACGACGTTAAACGCATTACAAAAATTACTGCCTATATTTTTAGAACACATTATAATGAAAACACTTATATTGTTTTATAAATCACTCTTTTTAAAAAATAAGCTTTGGCTTTCTAATAAGGTGGTCCAAGTACTTTCCCTTAGGCCAACAAAAAAATATGTGCGGTTTCGGTTACCCGACCGACTCGACTCCGACCCGAAATATTTTATTTTCCTCCTCAAGATCAAAATTTTAAATTGAAGATTCCCTTTTTTGTCTGATTCGACAGAATAAAATAAAATAAAAAATAAAATAAAAAAAAATCCAACCGACCGACCCTTCCCTGTCCAGCCTATGTAACCGGAACCACGGGTATTTTTTTTTTGGCCTTACACAGGGCCTTACACAGGGCCTTATACAGGGCCTTATACAGGGCTCGTCTTTTTTAAAAGAAAAAGAAAAATGGTAAATGAAAAAAAACTAACTTGCTAAAAGTATTTCGAAACTGAAAATGAATAGTAAAAGTCTTAATCAAATCAAATAGAAACATACTACATTGAGCGTTTACTGAATAAAACTTGAGTCTTGAAAAAACAACAGAGACGCCGATAATTATCCAATGGGTAAATGCAATAAAACAATAAAAACATATGATTTTCTATAAATACATATATTAAAGTACGTGACAAAGTTCAAGGCACATTCATAATTTAATGGTAACAGTGATAATGCTACCATAAATTATGCTTGGCTTAAAAAACTCTTTTTGCTATACTATAGTCTCCATAGAATATGAAAAGTTAGCCCCAGTCAGAAGGTCGAAAACTCGATTTCGCGTGCATGGTTGCATGGCCTTTAGTAGAGATCGCCATGGCTTGACTATTCGATACAAAAAAGAAAGTTTAGTTTAAGGTGATCTGAAAATCATGCCAAATTATTGTCATTTAATTAATCAGACTTTACCAAGAAGATGTTTTGCCAACCACGGCTATATATCCTCGTAACAATTAAGTATCAAAATGCTTATTTTTTCACATTATAGCATTATATATAATTTTTGTCAACTTGTGGATGACTACATTTTCTGTCTTTTTATCATTTGACATTTCAAAAGAGAAGAAACCGATAACATACCAGATATGAGATGTTTTTGATATCTTGATATGTATTACATGTTATTATTGTTTATCATTCTCATATTATCAGTAATTTGCAATATTCAAAAACCGCACAATGGATGACATTGATACCACAGTGGCGGATCTGGAGTGTCCTCAGTGTCTTCATGAAGACACTCATTTTTGATAAGAGCAATTCTTTTCAGCAGTATTTTCTATCATTTAAGACTAAGTTGGACCTAAATATTGCTAAACTGGGTTCCAGATGAGGGCGAAATATGA
>JAUKPT010000098.1:3800-28259 GCA_032273505.1 Nanomia bijuga | reverse complement strand
CCTCCACGTGGAATCGATTTTTTGGCGAAATATTGATCCATTTTCTTAGATCTTTGAACCACATATAGCCAGGTCATCATTACAACAGAAAAATTTAATGAATCAGTATAAATATGATTTAAAGACCCATTTTATGAACTTTCATTGGCGGGTTTGCTTTTTTTTGATACACCCTGTATTGACACGAGAGAAATGAACAACAGTGTTGATACATAAATTTAAAATTAACGGGTTTGCACTTATTAATTCATTTGTTCAAGTCTTAGTTTTTATAGACTTTCAGAGTGTATCAACGTACCTAGATGTCTTCTTTCTCTTTGGTCGTAAGGAGTTTCTCTATAATGGAAAGAATTAATGTTAATTGTATGTTTTATTTTACAAAAATTGGTGTGTCTTCAAAACATCTAAAACCAAATTGCTTAAGTCATTTTTCAAAGATTTAAATCACATATCATAGTCTGTTTCAGATTCTGTGAGACTGAGACGGAAATGTCAATATCTCAGGGTTTTCATGATCGTTTTTCATCCGGTTTCCGGGGAATAAAAGGAGAAGCTATGAGAAAAAAGGTCAGGGGAAAAAATCGGAAAAATGAGAAGGAAGAAGGCGAAAAATGAAATAAGGGTCTGAGATAGCTAAATCGGTATCAGTTTGAAAGCCCTATCTCAGATCATTATAGTTGCTGATTTTCTTCTTCATTTGTCGCTTTCTTCCTTCTCATTTCTCGGATTTTATTTTCTCATAGCTTCCTCTTTCATTTCCCGAAAACCGGATGAAAAACGATCATGAAAACCCTGAGATATTGACATTTCCGTCTCAGTCTCACAGAATATGAAACAGACTATAGTTCATAATATTTTATTCTTAATATTCAACGGGACACTTCAAATTCTCACTTCTGTTTTTCCAAATCAGCACAGGGTCAACTTATTCCTTTTCAACTTTTAAAATGTTACTAAATAAGGCCAAATTTTAGTATTTTCACCGGGCGATGTTTTTCAGAATTCTTTTCACAGGTGTGAGAATTTCTAGTTTTTTTCTGGGATTTTAATTGAGTTGGAGCTTACCAGGTTGACGATTTGGGTGCTGCAATAACTTATTGTAAAATAACATCTTAACAAGCACAAACAAATAACGAATTTGATGTGCATAGATTTCTAACTTCATCTCTAAAAATTCCTTTACAGCTTTTTAATAATAAATAACAATTATCAAATAAAAATGATAAACTCACTTATAACTACTAGGACCACCCTGATAATGTTCTGTGTGTCTCTTGGCCCTCATTTTCTTTGAGCTGCTTTTTGGCTCACTTTTGCTCTTTTTCTTACTCTGTAAATCTTCAGTCATAATTGGTGGTGGAGGAGCAGCTGTCACAAAATATTGCGGGGGTTGTTTTTGTGAATATGGTTCACCATAACAACCACTAAAAGAAATAACAAATAATGATTCTACTTAAGTTTTTACTATTAATGATAAGGAAAACTAAAGTGAGGTATACAAGCACAGCTAGAGCAGGGGGTGCCTTAAAAATATTTTCTTTCTGCGCTTTTAAAAATCCAATTAATTATTTCCTGCTAAGATAGGTTTTGTTTTTGTTCACTCTGGTCAGCATCTGTAACGCATTTAAAAGATTGAGTCTATTTGTAAGGAATTATGGTTTAAATAATGTTTAATATAGTTAGATGGTTATGGTATGTAACAAAATTATTGGCAGTATTTTTACTGAAAACGAATAGTAGTAAATTGAATGCTTTATCAACGGAATGTAATCTAATTAGATTTTTATAAAAGCTGGCTTTTCTTTCTGCTAGGTTGCTTTGATCCCTGCGCACAGAATGCGCAAGAACTGATTACCAAGATCCTCGTTTATGGCACGGGCTATTTAGATTCTGTTTCAACAGAGTTGTTGGAATTCTCGCTAATTTGATATATTGAAAACTGGAAATTAAACCTAAATGATAAGAAGAATAAGAAATGGTACACGAGAAAAAAGGGTGCAAAAGAAGATAATCTTATTCTCTTTATTATAAAAAACAAAAACAAAGCGAAAAATAATATGTACTGTACCTGTTTTGTGGTATATTCATTGGAGATGCATATTTCCTAAAAATAAAAATGACGAACTATAAGACCTTATGACGAGTAATTTGAAACACGAAAATATTGGAGAAGAAATATCACACAATATCCCTTTCAGATTGCGCCCTACTTTCGACTATCGAATTAGCGGGCATGATGAAATAAACGTCCACCCTGGAAAATTTGCTCTCGAATTAATAAGCGTCCAGTATATAATAAGCGTCCGCTCTGAAAATCTTGTTGATTTTTAGTCGATTTTTAGTTGATTTTGTTCATTTATTTTCAAGAATTAATAAGCGTCCACGATCGAATAAGCGTGTCCAGGGTGGATTTATTTTTTAGGAAGAATAAGCGTCCATGCCCGCTAATTCGATAGTCGAGAGTAGCGATCACTTACATAGCTCTTGGAACATACGGGTAATCGTCCGGCGTTTTTACAATCTGCTTCTTCTTGATAAGTTCATGGATCCTTTTCTTCATCAACTTCTTTCTTTTCTTCAGTTTTTTACTCAAATGTGGGGGTAAACGAACCGGTCGAGGCTTGAGAAGTTTCTTAAAGGGATTCGTACGCTGATAATATCGGCTGAAAGAGAAAGAAGTAAAGAAAATATGTAAACTTTATTGTTATAATCACAAAAAACGCCACGAGCAGTTAATCGAGAATAGAGTTAATCGAGAATCAAAAAACAATGAGATAAGTGCTAAGCTATGGAAACTTTTGTTGGAAATTAAAATGATGACTAAACTTTTGTTTGCTGTTTTATCATCAGTTATCTATATAATCATCTTTCTAAAGAAATGTATAAAACAAAAAGACATTATTTATAACCAGTCAAATTGGAGATGTTCCCGACATTATATGAATTTCATTTCATAAGTACTTACTGAGCATGTAACAAAACAAATCCTAAACTGGACAATGCAATGACCAGCAATGCGCCCAAAACCGCAAGGCCAAGGATCAAGTAGATATTTGGATAGTCGTAATTCAGTGGAATGGAGACGGTTGAATCAGTAGTTGTTGTAGTTGTAACAGCTAAAATGAAATTGTATGTTTCAACTCTGAATAAATAGTATAAAAGGGTTGTGGAGACAGAAAACGGGGGATATTCAACAGCAGACGTTATAGTCTGAGGTCCCGAATAAACGGTCTTAAAAAGAACGCGAGGGCGAGGGGAATTTTTTTTCTGACCAACAATTAGTGGGGTACTGGACGCTTATTCGGGACCTCAGAGTACGTAAAATTTCTCCTCCGGTTCTCCAGCATAAAGTATCTTTGTGAGACTGCTTTCGCAAGTTTACTATTCATCCAACTCGGAAGGGGTTAAGGAAGGGAATTTTGCACAACACTCATAACCCTCACTGCCTCTACCGTCATTTGAAAGCAAATTCATATCCCTGAAATTTCCTCAACAAAAATATTTTGAGTAAAGTTTTATCTATCAACATATAATTTGATTATAATCCGATTTCACGCACGACGCAAAAACCTATATGACTTCGATCGCTTGTCGCACGCTGCCTATTAAAGAGGCCTTGAGTCACTTGACGCAAGAACCCATCCCCTTTGAGAATACTGATATATGCTGAATGATTTAGAACTAGCTGGAAAATATCTATTAGAACTTAAGAATTAATTTTTTTGTACCAGTCAATTGAAATATTTGAAATATTTGAAAGCAAAAAAAACAATTCGTATACATGATTGATTGATTGATGGAAATTGAATAGATTAAATTTTGAGAATTGAAGAATTTTACCTGCAGAAGAATTTGTGACGACAGAAGTGTCGCTCTCTCCATTTCTCTGACCAGTAATTTGATACCTGATAAAAAGAAAAATGAAAACTCTCAATACTAGGTTTTTAATGTATATACCTATTTCGACCCGATGTTATTTGTTTACGTGCTACCTCCAAACCATCGTTAAAGACTGGTTACTACCAAAAGTATAAATCGTATCCCCCACCCTTCTCTAGAGAAAAGCCTTTCAAACAAAAAATCAAAAAGATAGAGACAAATAAATCAAAATCAAGGGGAAAAAGATCAAATTAGGGTTAAAAAATCTCGGGCGGTGAAAAAAAGTTAATTATAAAGAAGTTTATCAGATTTCTTTCTTGGACAGCGTACCGGTATAAAAAGCCCCACTCCGCCCTCTTTCACAAAAAAAAGATTATTTCATAGATAGTACATGATAAATGTTAACATTCTTTTTTGTCAAAAATGTTCATTCCTTTCTAAAAACACACTTAACAATCACAAACCATACCTAAACGTGCTGCTTGTGTTCACAGGTGGCCCGTTACACGGAATATTCGGATTTTTCGGATCAACACATTCCGTTTGAGATCCAATTTCAAAATTGACATTTGTTGCTGATCTCAAAGCTGTCGGGGAAACAGTAGTTACCGTGTCATTCACTACATTCCTCCTTGATCTCAAATGAATTCTCTCATCAAAGACGTACGGATCCTGTGTGACGTATGAACCCGGCTCAGCGGACCGTCGTTTGCGCGTGGTTCCATCATTTTTTACCTCTACGTCGATACTGTAAGCGAGATATTTACGGATGGAATTTTTGTTGATGTTTCCTTTATAGTTGACGTCATACCAAGAGGTCCGGGGAAGTGTCGTGTAGTAACCGTCTAAAAATAAACAACGCAATCCACTTAACATGATTATAAGCAGGATTTTTACTGTAAAAGCAGACGAGTATTTAGTGAAAGTAAGGGAGTTTAAGGCTTGTAATACCACATAGACGAACAATGATCATGAAATCGCGAAGATATCTAACGGAAATTCTCGGAAATAGTGATCGTTTAAAATTTAAACAAAATGAAATTATATTCTGCAGAACTATAAGAAAGTGGATTTTGGTGGAAAAAATCTTTAATGAAAACGAAGAAAGAAATTGGAATTAAATTAAAATCTAATATTTGTTAAAAGGTAATCTCATTTCTTAAAAGGCCTCAAAATCTCAAATATCGGGATAAGGGGATATCCTTTAACATGAAAATGTGAAAATGAAGCTTAGATGCTTACCAGAAGCAATGCTGACAAAACTTCGAATAATCATAGAATTTAAGTCAAACGGAATAACATCCAAAAAGAACTGATTTAACAACACAAAAATGCACGAAAAGCAAAGTCCAGTGATTTCAGCTAAAAAAAACAACACCTAATTTTCTACTTACAATCTTCATCTCCGTTATCAGTCGCTTGTAGTTCCACGTCCAGTTTCTCAAACTTCTTTTCCTCTGGAACAGTGATGTCAACGACCGCAGGCTTCTTCTCTTCCACCACTTGTTTCGGTTTTACAGTAATCCTCAACGTCAAACTATCAGAAACACGTTGCGGTGAGCCATTATCCGTAGCTGTCAACACCAACGCGTAGAAATCCTTCGTTGCAGCATTCAAAGTGTTATTCAAACGCACTTCTCCGATCTTATTCACTTTAAAAGCAAAACCAGTGTTCCCACTTGCTATTTGGTATGAAATATCCGCATTGCTCCCTTGATCCGAATCTGTTGCTTCCACTGTAGCGATCAAACGGTCTAATCCCGTCGTTTCATCGATAAATATATCTTTCGACTTTGTCGTAAACTCAGGACTGTGGTCGTTGAAATCCGTTATGTCGACGACAACAGTGGCTATCGCCATCTTTTTGACGTCTAAAGAGTTTTGCATAATAACGACGAATTTGTGTTTCGGTGAAACATCGAAGTTGAATTTCTTTCTTGTTTTGATGACACCGTTTAAGGTGCCAATCAGAAAGTACTCACTTTCAAGGTTGTCACCGATACTGTACTGGACTAAACCGTGTTCGTTTGGGATGTAAGCGTTCAACGTCAATATAGATGATCCGACAGGCAATGTCTCGTTGATGTTGACTGTGTAAAGCAATGGAGACAAATATGGTTCTTGTCGTCCGATGATATTTATAAAAACATCAGCGGCTACGGAATGTTTAGGTGATCCGTTATCCGAAACTGTGACCGTTGTGTACTCACTTATACTCTCTTTCAAAAGACTAATATTCCGAACAGTAACGTAACCATTCTTATTGACCTGGAATATATCGGGTTTACTGACTTCATATGAGAGCTCACCGTTTGTCCCGGAATCGCGATCCGTTGCTAAGATATGGACGACATGATTTGATGCCATTGGTAGCACGACATCATACGTTTTCTCTTCAAGGATTGGCGTATTATCGTTGACGTCAAGCAGATTGATTTGTACGACAATAGAAGCCGATGACGTCGATGAATTACCGTCATAATTGCCGATTTCTGAAACGTCGACGAGAACTTGAAGAAGCGATTGTTGTTCGTAATCTAACGACACTTTATTTCGAAGTAGTCCACTTGTTGCGTTTATTTTAAACATGTTGCCGTTTAGATATTCAGAAACAATTGAGTATCTCATTCGAGTTGCGTCTTTATCGTTAGCTTGAACTCTCGCAATATCGACAATTTGATCGGTTTCTTTCGTATAAACGACAATATGCGAGGAGTTGAATTTCGGTTTATTATCATTTTCGTTGGTCACAGTTATATGAACAGAAGCTACCGTGTCACTAAAAAGTGGAGGTGCTCCATTATCAGATATCTTGACATTGAGTAAATGCGTCTTCAATATTGATTCGTAATCAAGTTTTTTACCTAACCGAATTACTCCAGTGTGTTCTTCAATTCGAAAGAATGGATGGCCATCGTGATTCCCATCTATGTAGAAATTTATTTTTCCATTTTCTGCTGAGTCAGCATCGGAAGCTTCTACTTTAACGATTTCGCTGTTGATGGAAAGGGATTCAGACACGTTTACAAAGTAATTGAGTTTCGTGAATATTGGTGGATTGTCGTTTTGGTCAATGACCTTTATCAGAACTGTTGTATATCCTGATCTAGAATCTTGAAAATTACTGTCTCTAACATTGACTGTAAATTGAAATTTTTGGTTTAATTCATAATCAATATTTGTGATATTGTAAAGATGACCAGTAGTCTGGTTGATGGCAAAATAACTTTTTATTGAATGATCTGAAACAGAGTAACTTAATTGATTCTGCGTATCGTTATCCCGTGCTGTCAGGTTGACTGAGAGAAGTTCATTTTCATCTAAGTTGAACTCGTATCTTGATTTCTCAAACTCAGGATCATGTTCATTGACATCGATTATAGTGATAATTCCAGTTATAAACCCATCAGCGAATAATAGTGGACTTCCAAGGTCTAATACTTTAATTGATAAATTATAAGATTTCTGTGTTTCATAATCCAGGTTTTGCTTTAAAATGAGATTTTGATTTGAGTCTATTAAGAATATATCATTTGTGTTACCACTTACGATAGTGTAGGTTAGCAGTCCATTTTGCGTTGAGTCTTCATCTGATGCGAGCGGTGAAAGATCATATAGAAGAGAACCATTCTTTAGGCTTTCAAGAAGATCAATTCTGAAATAAAGTATATTGATTTTTGGTCGATTGTCATTTGCGTCTGTGATTTCAACAGAAACAGAAGCAAAACCTTTAGCAAAACCTTTAAGCGAATTCACGACAAATATATCAAATGAAAAACGTGGTTCCACTTCAAAATCAAGAGTTCTGATATTGTAAATGGTCCCATTATTCTCGTTAATTCGCATATAACTATAAGCAATATTGTTCTTGTCCATTGAGTAAATTAAGCTTCCTTCAGCAGTCGTTGAAATTGCGTTTGTATTAAGACTTAAATCAGTGTTTTCGTCTAATGAAATTCTATATTCTGTTTTACTAAATTCTGGATTCAGATCACATTTCTTGATTACGGATATGATGACTTGGATCAATTTATCAGCAGACAATTTAACAACGCCATTGTCTGACACATTGACTTTTAGATAATACATTCTTCGGTTGAAATAGTTTAGCGTTTTAGTCAAATACAGTTTTCCAGTATTTTTTTCTACAAAGAAAGTCCCATTAAAATCATCATCTAATGAGAAATCTAGTATGCCATTAAAACCATTGTCACTATCAGAAGCAAATAGGTTCTGTATCAAAGCTGTTGGTTGTAGGGTTTCAGGGATGGACATATTGTAGATATCTTGTAAAAGTCTTGGTCTTTTATTGATTTGATAGACTTCTACATAAATACGAGTAAAACCGTAAAACCTACCATCGTATGCTAATAGTCCCATAACCATCGTTGTATCGCCTTTGCCTATAAGAGACTTATTCAGTCTTATAACACCATTATTATCGACTGCAAAATCGTTTACACTTATCAACTCATGGCCAGTTACATTCATAAGAGCAGAGATATCATTACCAACTAGAGTGTAATTCAAGTTTTGTAGTTGATCATTGTCTATGGCAGTTATACGTTGGATTGTTGATTCAACTGGTAAGTTCTCCTTAATTTTAAATTTGTAAAAAGATTCTGAAAATGTTGGAGCATTATCATTAACGTTTAGAATGTTAATAATGATACTAATATTTGGTGTCAAGTATAGTTTTGGATCACCATTATCAAATACAATTACTTGTATATGATAAGTCCTCTGATTTTCAAAATCTACTTCAGTAACCAGCCAAAGAGTTCCATTGTCGGAGTCAAGTTTTATGACATTGCTGTTGTGTTTGACATCAGTGAACTGGAATGTAAGTCGCCCATTATCACCAATGTCATAGTCCACTACATCTAGTTTATCCAAAAATGTTCCAACCTGAGTTGCCTCTGTAATATTGAATATATATTTGTCCTTGGCAGCAATTGGTGGTTCATTAATGTCTATTATGTCAATTTTGAGAACAAAAAAAGCATTGCTAAGTCCATCTGTTGCTTTAACATAAACTCGCATAAATTGTGCGTTGGAATAGTTCAAAGTACCATTTACATAGATGGTTCCATTATCGTAGATGTTAATTGGAAGCACTCCATGAACTAATGAATATTTTATCGGATCATTGTCAAGATCGGTAGCTGAAGCGTCATAGATATTTTTAAAATATTGACCCTCGTCAATCGTCATTTCCGCGGCTTCGGGATTAAATATTGGCTGATTATCATTTACATTAACTACATTGATTAAAACTTGAATAGTTGTCTGTGAGTACAATTTCGGCTGCCCATTGTCATGTACTCTTATTGAAATGTTATACTTTTGCTTTTGTTCAAAGTCAACTTTTTTCTTCAACCAAAGGGTTCCATTCTTCTGATCAAGTCGTACAATCTCATTATCAATGTTATTGTCGGCTAATTCAAAAGTTACTTCACCATTGTCGCCAAAATCGTCATCAATTACATTGAGTTTTTCCAAAAAGGTATCTGGCTCTCTCGCTTCGGTTATAAAGAGAATATATTGGTCCCGAAGGACAATAGGTGGCAAGTTGATATCATTAATTACTATAGTCAGAATAAAAAAGTCTTTATTTACACCATCAGTTGCTTTAACTGTTGCAGTAATATTACTATTCAGAGCGTATCTAAAAGTCCCATTCAAGTAAACTGTTCCATTGTCATGAATATATACAGGGTGTTGTGTATTTACAAGCGAGTAAGTGATCGAATCATTATCACGATCACTAGCTGAAACAGTATAAATGTTCATCAAGTACTGCCCTTCGTCAAATGCCATTTTAGCAAATTCTGGATCAAATATTGGTTGATTATCGTTCACATTTATTACATTAATGGTTATATTTAGTATGGTTGGTGAGAATAGGTTCGGTTGACCATTGTCATGTACAGTTACTTGTATTTCGTACGCTTGCTGGCCTTCAAAATCTACTTCTTTCTTCAACCATAATGTTCCGTTGTTTTCATCAAGAATTACAACATCGTTATCTGGTGAATTTCGGGCAAATTGGTACGTTAAACGACCATTTTCACCAATGTCATCGTCAGTAACATTTAAAGGACCAATATATGTCTTTATCGGTAACGATTCAATTATGTTAAAAATATATTGTTCTTGAGAAGCCTCTGGAGCTTCGTTTATATCGTCTATGTGTATTGTGAGGACGAAAAATGAGTTATATGAACCATCGGTTGCTTTAATCGTAGCTTTGATATAAGGTGTCTGTGTATATTTAAGTGTCCCGTTTACATATACTGTTCCATTGTCATAAATGTAAATTGGATGAGCTGTGTTTAATAATGAATACTTAAGGGTATCATTATCTCCGTCATTTGCAGAAACATCGTATATGTTCATAAAATACCGGCCTTCGTTGATTCGGTACTGGCCGAACTCTTGGTCGAAAACAGGACGGTTATCGTTCTCATTTCGAACATTTATATCAAAGAATATCACATCTTTTTTAGGTGGTACTCCTTGATCATAAACTTCTATGGTAAAATTTTTGTATAGTTGAGTTCTCTCATAATCTAAGGACTTTGCAAGTATTAAAGTGTTTTTGACTAATTTAAAGTGTTCACCAGTATTTCCGTGTGTGATATTGTATAGTAAAGCAGCGTTATTACCGGAATCAGCGTCAGTAGTATGTAGATATAAAACAGGTGAATTGACCGAAAGACCCTCTGACAGGTCCAAGTTCAGTGATTTCAAAGGAAATATAATCTTAGGAGAATTATCATTGATGTCCTTTAAGGTTACATACACCATCGTCATTCCCGATCGACTCTGCTTTCCGAAATCACTTATACTTATCGGAATACTGAAGCTGTGAGACATCTCATAATCTAAAACGACTTTATTCTTCAGTATCAGAAAGTTCTGATTTGGTTCTGTCTGTATGGTAAATACATCTCTCATGGATGGATCGAGAATTTCAAAGCTGCAGCATTTCGAAGTATCTGCGTCCATGTACGGGAGGATGTAGTTGATATCCTGATTTTCTTCCACTGTGATGTCATATCGGGTCTGGTTGAACGCTGGTGAATTGTCGTTGTTGTCTAAAACTTGTATGCTTACAGTCACATTATCATGAGCAGCCAGTGAATGATCTTTAATGATGATCGGAATAACATAAACCGATTCCTTCTCATAATCTAAAGATCTGTTTACCATGATTGTCCCGTTATCCCGATTTATGCTGAACGGGACATCAGTGTCATTATCCATGATGTAGCTTAGCACAGCGTTGAATCCGTTATCCGGATCTTTCCCGAGAACCTGAACAACGTAACAACCTACAGGCGCTGCCTCGCTCACATAGACGTGATAACTGCTTTGCAACGCATAGGGCCGTTCGTTGACGTCATTCACGTATAAGGTTCCTTCGGAGAAAGCGTGGTACTTTCCGTCAAAAGCAACGACCGCGTATTTATGCTTCGTACTATTCTCATAATCAAGTATACCGTTCAGAACCACAGAATAATTGCTCCCTCCTAGATGCGCTACTGTCAGTATGTCACTACAAATGACACTCACCGTCATTGAGAGATTATCAGCATCATACACGGGGAAGGGTAGCATTTCGAACCCAATATATTCCCCTTCATCCCCGTATGTTACCGATAGATTTCGCATAATAGGGTGGTTATCGTTGTCATTGATTATGTAAATAATAATTGTTGCTGGTACCGCTGATGTTAATCGAGGCGAACCGTTGTCCGTCGCTTCTACTTGTAGAATATATTCACGCCGTTTCTCGTAGTCTAGAGGTTTTAATACAATGAGGTGATTCGTCTCGTTTATTCCAAACGTGTCGTTAAAGTTCCCCGATATGATGCCGAGTGTTACGTTTGCGTTTTCTCCTTTATCTTCATCTCGGAATTCCGCAACTGTTACAATAGTCCCTAAGAAGTATTCCTCGTGCGCGAAAACTGATTGCTCTGGTTTCACAAAGACAGGTCGATGGTTATTAACATCAACTAGATTAACATCTATCGTCGCTATGGCATTGAACCTTCCATCACTAACAGTACATATGAAATTATATCTGGTACGATCGTTGCGTTGTAAGGGAGCAATATTAGTAATCCATTTTGAAGTGGTGTTCAAATTGAATTTCTCACTGTCAGTTCCAAATAATTTGTATTCAAGAGTTTCATCTGCGTTATCAGTGTCAAAAGCTTCGACTTGGATAAGGTTAAGATTTAGGGCGTCAGTTTCATTTATAGTGATGGAATAGCTGTTTGAAGTGAAATAAGGTCTATAATCATTGGTGTTGATTACTGTGATTGTGGCATCAATAGGATTTCTGCTTGACTGAGGTGGGGTGCCAAAATCTGAAAGCAGAACTTTGAAATTATACACAGTCTTGTTCTTCTCGAAATCAAATTCTGTAGGAGTCGTAACAATTCCAGATGAATCAACTTCAAATAGATTAGTTTGAGGAATGATGGTGTAGTTTATCCTCCCGTTATCTCCACTATCTTTGTCAAAGGCTTTGATATGGAAGAGATAAGAGCCGTTTATCATGTTTTCAGGGATAGTCTTCCTAAAGACATACCCGTTCATCGAATAGGGGACGTTGTCATTTGCGTCTGTCACGTTGATTATAAGAGTTGCTTTATCACTGATTCTGTTGAACGTTGTAAACGATTCAATGATGATAATAAACAAAGATTGTTCTTCATAGTCAAGATCTTCTGTTACATTTACCACACCAGTTATTGCATCAACCGTGAATAAACCACTTGGTTCTAGCAGATCATATCGAACGGTATCGAACACTCTTGAATCGTTTAAGAATGCTTTTACTTGTACAATAGTACCTCTAGCCCCAGGTTCCTCAATTTCGACGTAGTATTTATGCCGTACGAATGTCGGTACGAATATGGCTGATTCCATCACTTCAACTTCAACAGTAACGTTATTTGATGTATACAAAGGAGGATCGTCATTGTTATACCCTCTTACTATAAGTCTAAATAGCCTGTGTACGCCAGGGCGTAAGATCTTGTTAACAGCTATGAAACCTGATGTTCGGTTGATTTGGAACACCCCTTCTTCGTTACCGGAAGCAATTTCATACACGGTCGTTGCGCCGCGTATAACATCTCTATCGACGGCCTTTACTTGCACAATAGACGTACCGATCCCAGCTAGATCAGAGATGTAGACCTTGTAGTGCGCTGTTTCAAATACAGGTCTATGTGTGTTCCTATCTTCAATGTTTACGATGACTAGTGTCTTATCTGATAAACCAACACCATCAACAACATTTATTATCACTAGATATTTTTTCTTTATGTAGTAGTCAAAGGATTTGCTAGCAGATAACGATAGTGAAGCTGTTTTTCTATCAATTGTGAATAAATGTGCGTCTGTAGATGGTTCAATGCTATATGTTAATTCCCCAAAAGTCGAGTTATCAGGATCAACAGCCTTAACTCGAATTATTTCTACTTGACTCGCTAAATCCTCGGGTACAGATATATTGTAAAATGGTTTTTCGAATTTTGGCACTGTGTCGTTATTTTGAATTATAGTCACAATTACAGGAATTTGGTCTGATGTTAATGAGGGGGTACCCCGATCAGAGGCTGTTATACTGAAAATGTATTCATCTTTTTTATGATAATTCAATTCTTCGTTAGCTATAATCAAATCTACGTCCATGTAAAACGGCACTTGCGTATTCGATATGATATTGTACGTCAATTCTTTATTCAACCCGCTATCTTTGTCTTCTGCATTGACTTTACCAATAACTGCATGGCGATGAGTAGGATCGCGGACCTTAAACAAGTAGCGGGGAATACTGATGCGTGGTTTATTGTCATTTTCGTCCATCATTTTCACAATGACTGTACTATCACTGTAGACTTGTTCGGTGACAATCGCTCTTACAGTCAATTTGTACTCCTTCTTGTCTTCATAATCGAAAACCCTACTTGAAGTAATCGTGCCTGAACTATCAATGTTAAAGAAATCGTCAAATCCACCGGTATCGATTATTCTGTACCTAACAGGACTTTCAGAGGTAACATTCAAAGTCAGGATTGTGGTACTGATTACACTCGACTCTGATATCGTCACTTGGTATGTACTTTTTGTAAATATGGGTGTCACGGATACATCACGTACTGATATGGTCACACCCGCTGGTTCAGTAGAAACCAGGCCATTAGCATCTCTCGTGAGAATTGTCAAACTATATGAATTCTTGGTTTCGAAATCTAAAGCGTTATTCAATTTCAGAACATTATTGTCCAATATGAATTTATTTGCTTCATTTGCAGACGTAATCTCATAACTGAGCTCAGCATTCTTTCCAGAATCATTGTCTTGAGCGGAAAGGGTAAGAATCTCTTCACCTATTATATATGTTTCAGAGAGAGTAATGTTGTAAGTCGTCTGAAGGAAATATGGCGGTGAATTTACGTCTATCACATTAATCGGTATTTTTTTGAAGCTTGATCTCCTTGGAGTTCCATTGTCTTCCGCCATTACGTAAAGAGAGAAATTTTGGAGCATCTTATGTTGAACTTGCGAGTGCAATTTGATCAAACCAGTTAGTCTGTTGATATCGAATATATCGTAGTCTTTAGGTCGTTGAAGCGAATATGTTATTAACGCGTTGTTATCTTCATCTCTGTCAGTAGCGGAAACAGTGGTCAAAACCTTACCAACACTATCAGATTCAGAAATGTCAACACCTTCCAATAATGGTGCTACAAATACAGGGCTATTATCATTGGCATCAAGTATGTTAATGATTACTTTTGCATCTTTGTTTGAAACTAACGATGGATGACCACTATCTCGAAGATTAACAGTAAGATTAAAGTGTGAGATCGATTCGCGATCAATAACCTCGTTCACAACAACTTCACCTTGGGAATTGACAGCAAAAGAGTTGTTCGTATTCCCACCGGTAATATTATAAACGAGAGGTTTTCCACCCAAATCCTCATCAAAAGCTGTTAACTGCAATAACGTCAAACCGACCATAGTGTTTTCTAATAACGATACTTCGTATTTTTCAGGGTTGAAATATGGAGCATGAACGTTCATAGGTGTAACATTGATAACTAACTTAGCTTCACCAAACAAACTCGGAACACCAAGATCTTGTGCTAGTATAATTAGATGATATACCAGTTCTTTATGAACGTCAAAGTCCTTAATTTGTCTTATCAACCCTGTCGTGTTATCAATAGAAAACGGATATGACGGGAGGTCAGGAAGAAGTCTATAGCGTACCATCCCGTTTGTACCCCCGTCTAAGTCAACAGCAGTGGAATTTATCAATACCACACCAATAGTCGTGTTCTCATATACATTAACTATGTATTTTTCAACAGGGAATCGAGGTTTGTTGTCATTAACATCTTCAACTCTGATAGTCACCGGGAAACTCGAGTTATAAAAAGGTGGTGCTTTATTCGAAATACTTATCAGAAAATTGTGTTCCTGCACAGATTCGTAATCTAATTTACCCTGTAGTACAAGCGACGTTGCAGAAGACGAGTTAATTAACGGGACAAGTGCAAATAATGTCTGAGATGGTTGTAGAAGTAGAGTTATCAATGCATTATCTTTAGAGTCAAGGTCGCTCATCGATATCAATTGTAGTATTTTTCCGGCTGGTGCTGATTCCAAGACTGATATATTGATGTTAGTAGGGAGCACGACGGGTTTGTTGTCATTCAGATCTCTCACGATGACGCGAATGGATGTGAACGCAGAAGCTCTGTACGTGTGGTAAGTCTCTTGTACTCGTACAGCGAAATTGTACTCTGCTCTCACCTCGTAATCCAGAGGTTTGGCGATGAGCAGTAATCCAGATGAATTGACTCTAAAATATTCATGATTTTCTGGCGGTAAAATTTCGTACATCAATGGATGCCGTGACGCTGTTCTTGCCGTTATGTATCCAAGACGTCCGACGAAATTTTCGTCGATGTTGAATGTGTAGTTCAAGAAGGGGAATTCAGGTCCATTGGCGACTGTGTTGGCAATATTAATTGTTATTTTGGCAGAATTATTAGATCTTAATGGTGGTTCCCCCTCATCTCTTAGGTAAATAATCATTTCATATAGATTCTGAACACCAAAATTCAAAGGTTTATCAAGCACAGTTGATCCGTCCTTTTCATCAACAACAAAGTCCGTCACACTTCCATTATATGTAAATAAGAGTTTTCTATTGCTGTCTCTGTCAGGATCTTTATACGACAAATACAAGATTTTTGTGCCGACTAAAACTGTTTCCGATATCGTGACGTTATACTCGGTTTGTGTAAAGTACGGCGGTTCGTTTACATCGTTAACGTCAACTTTTACTGACGTAGTTCTAGACAGCGCAGGATACCCGTTGTCAGTAACAATAACTCCAAACATGTAGACATTAGTCTTCTCATAGTCCAAAGTTTTATCCAGGAAAACCTTCCCGGTACTAGAATCTATTTTAAATGGCAAGTTCGAATCAGATGTTGTTATTTTGAATTTTAATTCACCATTATTACCCGAATCAGTGTCTGTTGCAATGACTTGTAGGACAGGGGTATCTAATACAATATTTTCATCAACATTCCCGTGATAAACATCACTAGTGAACTTAGGTGGAAGATTTCCAGATGTCTGTTCAACATCGATGAATATTCTTGCAGTATTGTTAACCCGATCATATGCATGGAGTAAGAAGGTGATAGTCAATGGATCGCCTCTTGTAAGATATCTGTTTAGCATGATCAGTCCGTTCGTTTGATTTATGGAGATTGGGAATGTACTAAGGTTACCAACATCAATAGGAAATACCTGAACAGTTGAATACGTGTATCTTAAAGTATCATTAATATCCGTATCTTCAGCTTGGACCTGACCAACAACAAATCCTGGTTTAGAGTTCCTCATAATACTGAATCTTCGAGATGATGATCTAAAGTATGGAGTATTGTCGTTAACATTAACTACTTGGACGTAGACAATAGTGAAGCCTATATAATCAGGCTGGTTCGTATCTATTGCCATGATAACAATTGCATGATGAGTTGATTCTTCGTAATCTAAAGACTTCTTTAGATATATACTTCCGTTTTTAAAGCCAATTTCAAAATTCCTTTCCTTTTTCATGTTACTTCTTTGGATTTGATATTCGATCTTAGAATTTACATCTTTGTCAATTGCTTGAACAGTGTAAAACGGGACTTGTATTGGAAATGATTCTAGAAGTGAAATGTTATAAAATTGACGGTCGAACTTTGGCGTGTCTTCATTTTCGTTGATCACATTAATAACAATAGTCGTATTAGTACTTAATTGTGGAATCCCAAAATCATTTACAATGACTTTCATCTCATAACGTTGTTGTTTCTCATAGTCCAATTTTGATATCAAAAACACTTCTCCATCTTGATTTATAGAAAATACGTCTTTTAAATCTTCTGTTGTGATTTGGTACTCTAAAGCACCATTTGAACCGCTATCAGCATCATGAGCATTTAATGCAAGTACTTTGGTACCGTTTCTGGTATGTTCTGTTAACATGATGATATGAGACTTTGGAGTAATTACTGGCGCGTTGTCATTTACATCTGAAATCTTTACATCAACTGTAGCTACATTGCTTAATCTGTTTACATCTAAGTCAAATACTGTTACTTTGAGTTGGTGCATGGCATATTCTTCTGCATCAACATTTTTCCATAGTATTATGCAAGCATCAGTTTTGTTGATGTCGAAATATTGACTTTCATTACCTTGGAGAGTTGTCAACGAATAATTCAAAGAAGCCGATTCTCGATCTTCTACCTGTAAACAACCGACAATAGTTTGCAATGGTGAGTTTTCTTTGATATTAAACGAATAATGTGACTTGCTGAAAGATGGTTCATTGTCATTGTCATTAAGAACAACTATTGTATAAAGAGCAGAACTATTGAACTGTCCATCGCTTACAGTCACTAATAGATAGTATAAACGAGTTCTCTCGAAATCAAGTCGTCGTGTACTGCTTATTTCTCCAGATGTTGAATTTAAAGCAAACTCCTCATAGTTTTGTACAAATGAATAACGAAGTTTATTAAGATCTCCATCTATGTCACTACTTGTCACTGTCATCATTTCATGACCTATTGGTATGCTTTCAGGGATTTGGTAACTAAATGGTGGTTTTAGGAGAGGTTTATTGTCGTTTTCATTGATAATATTGACACGGACAAGAACACAGCTCTCAAGAGAGTTTTGACCGATATTTTTAGCAACCACTAAAAACGAAATGCTCTTCAGTTGCTCGTAGTCTAAGTGTTGATTTAGGAATAATTCCCCATTATCACGATCAATTTTGAAATCATTTGTTCCTTCCAGAGAAAATTTCACTAGGTTGTTCAACGAATCAAAATCTTGGTCTGTTACTTCAAATTTAAAGATCGATGTATTTATAAGAGTGAGCTCAGATACGTCTATGGTATACGACGAGTTGGTAAATGTAGGTGCAAATTCATTGTAATCAAGTACAGTTATTTGTAGACGCATATTTCGAAGAGAAGTCAGAGGTGGATTTCCCTTGTCAGTAGCTTTGATATCAATTAAATGTGTTCTATTTGTTTCAGCATCAAGTCTTTTCTTAACATAGATAACCCCTGATTGGTTTCGAATTCCAAAATATTCAGTAGTAGTTGCGAAACTGTATTCTAGAATTGCATTTGATGTTTCATCTCTATCAAATGCTACTGCTTGAGTTAATATCTGCCCTTCACTTAGATTCTCACTCACATTGATTTTGCGGAATAGTGGGCCTTGAAAAACAGGAGGATTGTCATTGTCATCACTTACTTTCACGACAAGTTGTGTTATACCAACAAAGGAATGTTTTTCTAAACTAGTGGCAAGTACAGTGACTACATGTTCCTTCTTATCTTCATAATCAAGCTTCTTCACTAGATTAACATCACCAGAGTTTGAATCAATAGAAAAATAAGCTATGTCTTCACTCACCAGGAAGGAATAAGCAATCCTCTTTATATTGTCTCTATCTGTTGCATTGAGTTGTATTAGTACTGACTCTCCGGGTACAGTCGCTTCCGATATGGTTATTGTGTACCGACTTAACGGGAAATCGGGTTTGTTGTCATCGCTATTCACCACGTTGATAATAACAATAGCATTTTCTGACGAAGTGTGAAGTCCATCAAAAGCTGATATATTAAATTCAAACCTACGATTTCCAGATTCAAAATCAAGGCTTTGATTTAAATACAGAACACCCGTATCAGAATCAAGATAAAATTGTTTATCAACATTTCTTTTCTGAATATTGTACTTAAACGCTTCTTCATCATCATTATCTGACGCAGTTATCGTCATCAAAACATCTCCAACATAAACAGACTCTGAAATGTTCAGATGATAAGATTGTGGCTTAAAAAACGGAACGTTATCGTTTATATTCTTTACACCAATCGATACTCCAATGCTATTGGATAGTGGTACGTCACCTTTTGTTTTGCACTCGATAACAATCTCGTAATAAGATATAGAGTTTAACGCAACCCGTGCTGGTTGCATATCAACATCAATAACATCAGCTGTAAACAAACAACCAGAAGCGTTAACCGAGAACAGGTGTCCATCGAGGAAAGGAAGAACAGAGAAACCTACGTCACTACTGTTGTCATATTTTGACAAAGATACACAGCCAATAAATGTACCTATTGGCTGTTCTTCATTAATAACTGGTAGTGTTATATTCTTTTCAAATTCCGGTCTCGTGTAACCAACATCTAGAACTTTTATCTGAAATGCTACAGATGTATTCCGTGCGTTCTCATCATCTCCATCAAAAGCAAATACTATGAAATTGTAAACTGGATTCTTCTCAAAATCAAGAGGAGCTGATAAAATCAATGAGCCTGTTTTGGGGTTAATAGAAACCGGAAGATTTTCAGCAAAAATGTTGTAAGTTAGTTTCTCGCCGTCTACTGCGTCCAGATCAATGGCAGATATAATGTGTACGATCGTTCCTATTCTAGTATCTTCTCGAACTGTAAAGTTGTAGGGGGGTTTTATAATTGGATAATTGTCGTTTATATTTAGAATATCTATAACGATTTTAGTCATTGAATTACAACGATCTCGATTAATATTCTTTGCAACGACAAAAAATTCATATTTATTCTGCGTCTCGAAATCCAATGATGTGTTGATTGATAGCATTCCATTTGATGAGTTGATACGGAATACTTGAGCATCACTTGTACTAACTAACAGGTAGAATACGTCAGAGTTATTTGCACTGCAATCTGCATCAAAAGCTGATACGTGTAAAAAGCCTTCAGTGGGGATCGTATTCTCTATGACAGTAGCAGTATACATGTTTTTAATGAATATTGGACAATTAATATCTTCAGCAATGACATTAATGTTAATAACCAAATCATTTTCTGCAACATTCCCAGAACTATCAGAAGCACCAATTCTAAGTTTTAAAGAATCATTATAAGAACAATGTAATGGTTTCTTTAAAAAGACAACACCAAAGTCATATTCGGCCTTGATGCCAAACAAATCTTGATTTTCTTTTAAAAGGAAAGTGAAATTCTGAGCGATGCGATCAGGATCTCTAATTTGAACCACCGCTAGAAGTTGTCCAACTTCTGTCGACTCGCTTAGAGTAAGCACTTTTGCTGGTGTTATTAGCACAGGTTTCTCATCATTCATGTCGATAATTCGAACAATAATGTGCGTTTTGTCGGATAATGGTGGAACACTGTTATCTTTAACTATAGCTAAAAATGAGAAATTATCTTGCTTCTCAGCATCAAACATTATTTTACTCCTAAGTACTCCATCTGAAGTAATCTCAAATTGCGATTTGTTTCCTTCCAATGAATATTGAAGGTTCTGAGGCACGGTGTCTAAGTCTGAAGCGGTCAGTGTTCCAACTATCTGTGGTGACTCTCCTTCTCGGATGCTAAAGGAATATTGAGAAAACCTAAACTGTGGTTGTTTAGTCGAAGCCTGTATTTTGGTGATATTCAACAGTGCAACATTTTCTGCAGTAAGAAAAGGACTCCCACTGTCCTGTACAGATACTTTTAATATAAAAGTTTGAGTTAAATTCTGAGTGAATTCCTTTTTCAGGTACAACACACCCGTTGTTGAGTTGATGTTAAATATTGTTTTATCACCTTCAATAATGGAATACTGTAGAGCACCATTACGATCAAAATCTGCATCACTCGCATGAACTTGTAGAATTGATTGACCTACATGTAACTGATCTGTAATCAACTGCTCGTACTTGAACGTCTGAAGGACTGGACGGTTATCGTTCTCATCTCTTAAAGTTACAACAACCAAAACAAATGAAGACTGACTAGGACTTCCAAAATCAAAAGCCTCTACATAGAATGAATATACATCATTACGCTCATAATCAACTGTATCGTTTACACGTATTGTGCCATTATTTGGATCAATGGAGAATGGAAGATAAGAATGAATTGGTGTAATTCTATAGTTGATTTTCCCATTTTGATTCATATCATCATCAAAAGCAGAAATAGTAACGACAGTAGAATTTATAGCTCTGTTTTCAGAAATAACAACGTTGTAATCATTCTTGTCAAATACTGGTTTGTTATTGTTGACATCTAAGACGTATAATGTGATAGAAATGTTGCTGGTTAATGAAGGTAAACCATGATCTGTAACAAAGGCAATAATGGTGTACACTTTCTGTGATGCATTTAGTGGTTTCTGAAGAAAAACATCTCCTAAATTTTCATCAACAGCAAACGTCCCTCTACCGTCTTCGATACTGAAATTAAACTGTCCGAATGATCCACTATCGTGATCAATAGCAGATAGTGAAAACACGAGAGAATTCACGGGAAGTAATTCAGATACATTAAAACTTGAAGGTTGCTGAAAAGCTGGTCGAAACTCATTGACATTATTGACATTAATGAAGACTGTTGCATATGATTTGGAATTAGAAGAACCAATGTTTCCAGCTAATACAACAAACGAGTGTGCTTTAGATACCTCATAATCTAAAGTTCTTCGTAAACTAAGTTCGCCAGTAATATTATTTATCCGAAAAAAGTTGTTGATATTTTCATCACTACTTAATATAGAATAATAAATTCGATTATGGTCAATGTCAAGATCAGTTGCAAGGACTTTACCAAAAACATGATCAAGCGAAAAATCCTCATTAACACTAAATTTGTATTTGCTCTGATTAAATATTGGTATATGATTATCAATATCGTTAACAGTAAGATGGAATTCAATATCATTAGCCATGGCATTTCCATTTCCATCTTTTCCAGATATAATTATTTTATAGTAACCAACTTTCAACGGAGATAATAAGATGAGTGTTCCAATATTATTTCGGGATATAATTCCAAAAGGATTAGTCTCAACAGGTGAAAACAAAAAATTTGAAAAGAAGGTCAGCGAAGGTTCATTCGAAAGTGTACGTACAAAACCAACGGTGAACTCAATGGAGCTACCAGGATCAGAATCTGATGCTGAAACAACAGCTATTATCTGACCAACCATCAGATCTTCATCGATACTTATATTTTGTTTCAAAGGAGTTAGAAAGTATGGCTTTTCATCGTCAAGATTTAGCACAGTGACAACTACTAACGCCTGTGCACTTTTGTTCCCATAATGCACAGAAACCATGAAATGATACTGAGTCGTATTTTCGAAATCCACGGCAACCTTAGTCGACAAAACACCACTCGTAGAATCCAAATCAAACAGTGTTGCATAGTTGTGATCGACAAGCGAAAATCTTTGCTCTAGACCATCAAAGGTAGTATTCAAATCCAGCAAATGTCCTGGTGGTGAATTTTCAACAATCGATACTTGATATAGCGTTTTGAGAAACGCTAGACTGTTTGGTTGCGAATGTGTGACTCCAACAACAACATATGCATTTGCAACTGATCCTGTAGCGAGCTGTGTAGCAGAAACAGACAAGTTGTAAGACGAAGTTACAATGTAATCTAATGACTCGGCGAGGAAAATCTCTCCACTATTTCGAACAGAAAATTTAGCTTCTTCGTTACCAGCAGATATAGAATACGAATAGGAAGAGAAAGTATCGACATCATCGACAGAGAGGTGCAACAAAGAGAATCCAACTGGTGTTGCCTCGACAACATTCAAGTAGTAAGCCGTTTGAGTGAATTTCGGATCCACATCATCCACGTCCTTAACTGTAATCGTTAGCAAAAGAACTCCGCGTGGCGACACACCAATTGGCTTGTTGTATGCTTCGATGAAAATCTGATATGATCTATCTGTTTCGTAATCTAATTTCTTCGTTACACTTATTTCTCCATTAGTCTCGTTTATCTCGAATGGTATATTTACTTGAAAGTCCAGATCAGGTAATCTATAGTAGACGACTCCGAACTCTCCAGAGTCTTCGTCCCTTGCATTGACGATAGTTATAATCGATCCAATAGTCACATTTTCGAATACATTAACAGTAAGGTTTTTTGATCCAAATTGAGGAGACATGTCGTTCTCATCAGTCACATTGACCGTGTATTGCTTCACATCGGAATTTAATCCATCAGTAGCTTCGATATAAAATACATATTGCTTTACCTGTTCGTAATCTAAAGGCGAGCTTAGTGAAACCTCTCCACTGGCACTATCGATACTGAATGGAAATGATTGCAGAGTGATATTAGCAAAATGGTACGACACAGTACTATCATGGTCTATAGCTGATACTTTAAAGAGTATACTCTTAACTGCTCGCCTTTCGCTTAGGGTAAAACCAAAAGGTCCAGATAATAAAGGCACCACATCATTAACGTCGGTGACATTAACAAAGACATTGGTAAACGATGTCAGTGGCGAGTGCCAGGTCCCACTAGCATGGTTTTCAGCTACGACAACAAACGTGTACGTGTGTTTTCTTTCATAATCCAATTCTTTTCGCAAAGATAGTTCACCTGACGTGCTGTCGAGAAAGAAGACATTATCTATTTCTATTTGTCCGGCCATTATTCTGTAAATTACATTATTATAAATAGGGTCTTCGTCAGTTGCATGAACCCTTCCAAACACCGTCATAATAGGAAAGTTTTCAGCCAATGTGAAATTGTAGCGAGTTTCGTTGAACATTGGAGCCTTATTATTCAAATCTGAAACGTCGATTTTAATAAAGGTCTCATTCGTGATCGTATTTCCGTTTGAATCATTACCTGATACTATCAACTCGTATGTTTTCACTTGCAAGGGAGAAATAAGAACAAGTGTTCCAGTATTTCTGCTCGATATGATACGAAAAGGATTGTCACTAGTTGATTGTAAATTCTTCACCGTGAATGCCACAAAGCTATTTGGATCGGGATCATTTGCAACAAGAACAGCTAGGACTTGACCAGCTTCTCCACCCTCGTTTAAAGTTATGTTCTGCCTTAATGGAGTTAGAAAGTATGGCTTTTCATCGTCAAGATTTAGCACAGTGACAACTACTAACGCCTGTGCACTTTTGTTCCC